>CAJVPP010001603.1:0-18943 GCA_910592005.1 Funneliformis mosseae | reverse complement strand
ACATTTTTTTAAGTTTGTAGACAAATTTGCTTACCAGATAATCTAAAGGATAATATAATAATCAGATTATAAAATAATATTAGAATTATATAGTATTAATCAGATTATATAGTAATACTATAATCTATTATAAGTAGTATAACACTATATAATATAAAATATATTATATAGTGATATATCACTATTTTTTTTTTTTTATTTATTTAATTTTTTATTGATTTGAAAAATTAATATTATTTATTTTAATATATTTTTAATTAAAATTTATAATAAGTAAATTTTTGAAAATAAATAATTTATAAAATATATATTAAAACAGAATCAATATAAGTAATTATAATAGATAAAAAAATTATATATTTGCAATTTATATTATACTTTTAATATTTACTTATAGGATTAATTAAAGTTAAATTAATATTAAATCAGTGATATGTTGATACTAAATTTTAAATTTTCAAAAATATAAATAACATAAATTATCAATATTTTTTTTTAGAAAATTAATTCAATTTAATTGAAATTAATTCAATAAATCTAAGTTATAAGTACTAAGATAAAAAAATTTTATATTTATTTTAATATAAATACTTTTTTTGTAATATAATAAACTGCCTATATATAAATCATATTGTTGAGAAATATTTTTTTTTAGTAAATATAATTGGTTATATTTGAACTAGCTTAATAAATCTCATCTAAACTAAATTTTGCTATTAAATTATACTCAATCAATTATTATTTTGATGTTATCATTTCTAATATTACATAAAGGTATATTATGATAAATTAATTATAAATTATATAGAAAATTACATATTTAAATTGTATATAAAATATACTATACAAAATATTAAATTAATTAAATAAATTAAAAACTAAAAATATAACAATAATAATATTAATTCATGATATCTTTCAGTTTTATTAATATTAATATAATTTTACCTGAAATTCAAATTTGAAATAAATTTTTAATCTTATCTGAAATCTAATTAAAGCTTTTTAAAGATCAAATTTAATATAATCAATAAGTGTAATTTAACAAGTAAAAAATGAAAATTCAAATATTTTAAACAATATTTATGAAAAAGTTCCGGGTATTATACATGGAAAATTTTATAATTCGAATTAAATCTCTGAATTAGCTATTTAACCGGTCTTAATACCGGTCTTTAAAATCGAAGTCCGTCGATCAGACCTTGAACAAAATGTCAGCTGATTCAATTTATGATATATAGTTATTTGATATACCAACTTTTTTTTAAAAAAAATTTTTTCTTTCAAAATGTCTTGGAAAAATTTATTATCAAAAAATCTTAAAGAACTTCGTGTTCATTTTTGTCAAACTAATCCTGCTAGTAATGGAGTTAGGTAAAGAGATTATCAAAAAAAAAAAAAAAATCTTATTGATCATTTTTAATTATTTTTTTTTATTTATCAAAAAAACAAAATATAAATAAATAAATTATACAGGGAATTTATCGCCAAAAATTATCTCCCGTTAAAAGAAGCTAATCCAAATTTTCCAATTTTAGTTCGTGAAGCAAGTGGTGTGGAAGCAAGATTTTTTGCTCGTTATGGTATAAAAAAATTTTACATCTATTTTTAACGATTTATTTTAATTGTTTTTATTAATCATTCTCTATTTCATTAGATATGGGTAAAGAGAAAAAAGTTGTATTGAATAATTTATCTGCTAAGGATGTAGAATCTAAATTAGAGGAATTAGTAAGAGTAGCAGTATAAATAACATTAATAATTTGAAAAAAAAAAAAAAAATTAGAATTGAATTATTTTCATCATTTTTTCAATCGTTATTATTATTTCAATAATAATAGGAAAATGAGCAGTAATTATAATGAATACATTCCCCTTGTAATTATCCTATTACAACATTATTTTCATCAACTTCTATATAATTTTTTCCATTACTATGTAAATCAGCCAAGTAAGCAGGCAATGGAGGTTCAGCGATTCCTGCCGTAATCATTTTCTTTAATCCTTCGATTACATTGGTCCCCTCAAACAGAACTGTTGCTGATAATGACATCGAATCGTTCATTTGATCATTGTGTAAAGGAAATGTTAACTAATAAATAGATAAAGTTCATTTTAAATAAATTCTTGTACAATAAGGGGTTTTTTTTTTTTTAATTAATAGTTTTTATTTTTTCACCTTAATTTCAACTACATCAATTGATGGCTGTTCGTTAGGTCCAAAATCATCATCCACTACAGCATCTCTTTTTTTCACAAGCAAAATGTCATCATCATCATCCATCATATCTTCAAATTTATCATTATTTTTCGGCATATCTAAAGAAATTTGAAGATAAATCAAAGCAAGCAAGAAATCCATTCCAATAAATTAACTTGACATTTAAGTATTTATACCATCTTTCTTCAACTTTTTTGAAGGGAGTAATAATGGGTTATCATCAACTTGATTTAATCGATAACGACTGTATGTTCCCTGAGATTGTCGATGCAATAAAAGCTTTTCAAGAGAATCTACATATTTTCCTTTCAAATCCCACTCTTCAATTTCATTGCATACGAAGGTTTTCAAAAGCCCCTAAAATTGCACTCTTTTTATAAATTTTTCTGAAATCCAACAAATTTAAACGGAAATTACGAAGCCTTTTTTACCTGCATTATAAATTCCTTGTGCTCACGTTTGATATTACTACATAATAAATGTTCAGAGTTGGTAAAATAAATAGCGTAAATGATATTTGTACTTATGGGAAGAACATTCGGTGGAATTCCATCGTGAATACTAATACGTATCCACCAATTTTTTTCAAATGCTTCAATATATAAATGCTGGATAAAAATTATTTATTAATATTGTTAGATTTATAAAAATAAAAAATGTGCTTTTCATACTCTTACAGCTTTGAAAAATGGCGAGAGTTGTATCGAGAGTGATGAATGAAGCTCTGAAGTCTTTCGAAATTCTTTTTTCTTTAGTCCTAAAAAAGAAAAAAAAAATTAACTCACATGGTACAATGGGTTTATTATTAATTATAAATATCGATACACGCCATCTTCCCAGCATAGTTTCAAAGCTTTCCAATGTTTGAGGCTAGAGTGATCATGATAATCTAACAGATATTTATTTTATTTAATTTAATCAATCTAAGGAAATTAATTATATAAGTCATTGAAATTTACAAAATCCGCGTACATTTCATATCTAGTTGTGCCACTTGTTTATAATTTAATCCATCTTTCTATAAAAAATATTTAATGAAGTAAAGAGTAAAGTAAAGGTAATTTAAATTTTTAAATGGAGAGCATACCCAATCCTCAAGAAAAATTTTATCAACTATTTTCTTTTTACTTCCGGAACTTGAAAGTTTCTCATAATGAAATAAAAGTCGTTTGACTAGTTGTTGTACATTGGTATCATTGGTATCGTTAAGAATTTCTTCGTCTTCATAAAGAGCAATTATTTTTGAACGTGTTATAGGGTCTTGTAACCATTTATGAATAACATTGAGTAGAGAATCTTTCGTATGACGGTTTATGACGCGACGAAGAGAGGCGTTGGGTGCAATAATGGTCTTGTCATTGCGAATAAAAGAGTGAAGGGGCATTTTTTGTTTTTTTCAAAAAAAATTTAAAGTAATATTAATGGAAAATACGCGCAATGATTTGTGCTACATCACGTGGACGTGTGAATGCACTACATATTATGTTCATCAAACCTACCGCGCGTTATCTGGTCAGTTTATTAGCTATGGATTGCTTAGAAATTGCTTTTAATAATGTTCATGCTTTTAAAGGTATTTCTTAACGGAAATTTGTTTATCATTAAAAAAAACGCAATTAATTTTGGAAAAAAAAAAAAATAAATAAATATGTTAGCGTTGACTGCATGGATGTGCGTTTTCACAAAAGATAGTGTGTTTATGAACGTTAATAGAAAAGAAATCAAATTACTTTACGAGGAAGCTAACCGAGGAATAGTTTTGGGGTAATTCATATGATTAGTTTTTTTGGGAGGAGGGACAAAACGCGTAAAAAAAAATAACAACTTTTGTAAAATTTAATTATATAGAACTTTGAAATTTTATAATAATGCTCAACAAACTTATGAATCAATTGAATCCATAAAAGTAAATCGCGCCCATTCAAACAATGACTTCACATTTGAACTTAACATTGATAGTTTAAAGGAAGCGCTAGATTGTATGGCAGATGATAAAAAGATCATCAAGATGGAACTTAAAGACCATGAAGATGGATTTCACATCCTTTACTTTACAGTAATTGATTTTTATCGTTTGTATTTGATCCAATTTAATAGCGTTATATTAATCCTGGTAAATAATTTCAGGGATATGCAACTGAATACTTTGATCGATCCATATCAAAATTTTTCGTGAATTTGCATAATAATCTACCACAACTTCCATCAATGAACGTAGTGTATTCATTTGATAATACATTCATTCTTATTTCAATTAGATCATATAATAATGATAATAATTTTATTTTTTTCGTTTGATAAAATTTTTGATTTAGCGGTTGATGATGAAATTTGAACAAAATGATTTAGATAGCCTTCAAAATATTGCCAAATTATTGTCAGAAGTTAAAGATAATTTGATGGTAAAAGTTCAATATGCCACCTATTATAATATTTTCCAAATTAGATATTCTCAATCTACGGGAAGTAACGTACGTCATAAAATTAAACATAGAAGTGAAAATCAAGGTAAGAACTTAATGAGATTACCAAAATTATTTTTAAAATTATTTTTATTTATTTCTCTCTTTTTTATATAGACGATGACATTTGCAAAGTTACAAAGGTCAAACCACCATTATTGGCTAAATTTTTTAAACTTGGGTCATTAAATCAACTCTCGTGCTGTAAGTTTACTTGAAAAAAAAAATAAAAAAAAATTTTTTTTAATTAATATTAAATCATTACTTCTTTTTAGGTATTAAAAATGATGGATCCCTTCTGCTCGAAGCCGAAAATTATCCAGAAGAAAATGCGGTAATAAAGGTTCATTTGAAGGGTTTATCAAAAGAAGAATAAGGAGAATTCTTTTACAGTTTTAATATATTTAATAATAGTAATTTAATTACAATATTTTTGGTTAAATAATAAATCTTTTTAATCTTAAAACTATAACGATAAAATTAATGACAATCCGATCATTCGAATAAATCGGACCAATATAAATATTACATGCGATACGAATTCTTTTTTCTCTTTAAATATTAAAAAAAAAAAATGTCATTTGGTAGAACACCAAATATATATTCATTTAGTCCAACGCCACCTGAAAAAGGAAGTTTTCCTTTAGATCATGAAGGTATGTATGTATTTACATGATGTTATTTAAATTTAAAGGTTTATTTTTTTTTAATAAAAAAAAAAAGCATATACGTGATCTAGGTGAATGTAAACGGCTTGTTAAAGAATATCTTGAATGTTTAAAAAAGAATCAGGGAAATAATGGAAACTGTAGGCATGTTTCAAAAGCTTATTTAAAATGTAGAATGGACAAGTAAGATCAAATTTAAATCGAAATTTAATCAGATTGAATTAAAACAAATTTTCATTAAATATGAATATTCTCTTAGAGGATTGATGACACCTGAAGAGATGAAAAATCTAGGATTTCAAGATGAAAATGAGATAAAAAAGATTGATGATAAATAAAAAAAAAAAAACTCATTTATTTTATTATTTTTTTTAAAAAATATATCTAATTTTATCCTTGATATTGGTCCAACTTAATAATATAAAGGCCAATAATATACAGAGATTACCAATAATAGTATTTACACCTATGGGAGTATTAGTAATGAGCCAATCAACCAAAGCAACGACTGGGATGGTTAACATAATACCAACAGACGCAAATAACGGAGAAGTCAATGCTATCAATAACATAAAGCTAGCATTAAAAAATACTCCGGCTATGGCAGTTGATAAGATATATCCAAACGTTTCAGGATCAGGCAATTCAAATATTTCAATACCCAAATAATGTAATATCGGTATAGGTATCCAAAGAAACAATAGAGTACATAATCCTATTAATCCCGTTATCGTATTCGCAAATAAAAACGAAGTTGTAGGAGGACTTCCCAACTTCTTATAAAGGACTTCATATAATCCATAAACAAGTGCTCCAAAACACGCGATAAAATCTCCAACTTCAATATTGTTTGCTCTTTCATTCGGAATTAACAATGACATGACCATCACTCCCGTGATACTTAAAATTACGGAAAAAACTTTCTCTATTCGAATTGTTTCATTCAATAAAATGATTGAAAATACATAAGCCCAAAAACAACTTGTATTATATATCGCTGTTAATTTGGCCATGGTGGTTAAATTTACTGCAACGTACCAAATATATCCTGGTGTACAAATAATAATCGCAAATAATAATGATATCTTAAAAATATAAATCATTACGGGTCTATAATGTTTGGATGTTAGGATTTGAGTTATCGATGTAACCACCATCGGGTGATCATATTCGACGACTTCCTCGGTTGGATTTGTTGTTATGATCGCTTGATATGTCGGTTTGACGGTGCTAATTAGTCCAATTCCTATATTAAGGAATTCTTCCATATATCGAAGTGGGTTCAATCTAAACATAAGTTGAAGTGGTAAAATGATGATATAACAACTATGTGCAACCCATCTATTTAATTGAGGTTTGGATTAGTAATCATATCAAATGTAAAAACAAAAAATTACAATGACTTACAAAAAGAAATATGGTTTGTGGTATTTCATTCCTTTATTCACGAATTGTGCCAACTCCTATTTAAATACGAAAAAGAAAATATGTTTATTTATCTTGTTGAAGGTTTTCTTCCAATTTATTAACTATCAATTACCGTTTCTATAACAAATGATGCAATACATATACATAGTATGCATATACCTAGTGTATGGTGTGATTTGCGAACAGGAACAAACCTGCCTTCTTCAATAAGGTGAACATTTTCGTCATGTATGACTCGTGAAGATGGTATGGTTGACGAATTATCCGAATTATCCGAATTATCCGTCATTTTTTTTTTTTATTTTTATTTTGTATTTTATTTTTGTTATTTTGACTATGGTTATTAAATTCAAAAGTTATGTTACATTACTTTCCTTTTATATCATTCATATAACTCTTGTAATACCAACAACGCGAAAATTTTTTCTCAAATTTGACTTTTTTTTGTTCATCTTTTTTTTTTACGAGATATATATATATCTGAGTATTTTGCTTCATGAATGTAATTAATATTGATGAAATTTAATTTTTTTATCCTTGAGCTATGGCATCTGTTTTTCTTCAATCAATATTTCATCCAAGTGAAATTGTAGCACTTGTTCAGTATAAATTTTTCAGACCTTCCCCTGTTAACTTCATTCCTCCCGAACAAAAGGCAAAAATTCGTTGTTATGAATTTTTAAGCCAAACTTCTAGGTCTTTTGATGCCGTTATTCGAGAATTAGACGATGATATTAGAGATGCCGTACGTAGTTCAAGTTCATAATTATTTCTTACCTTTTCTAATGTTCGAAAACAAACTTTTTTAAATAGGTTTGTATCTTTTATCTGGTACTACGTGGACTTGATACCATTGAAGATGATATGTCAATCCCCATTATGAAGAAAGAACCTTTGTTAAGAAATTTTCATGAAATAATTTATAAGAAGGGATGGACTTTTAACGAAAGTAAGATTTTTTACAAAGTTTTTTTATTTTTTTTTTTAAGAAACATGACTAAATAATTAATTTATTTGACATAGGCGGTCCTGATGAAAAAGATCGTCAATTGCTCGTAGAATTCTCTATTATAATTGAAGAATTCTTGAATTTAGAAAAAAAATTTCAAAACGTTATCGTAGAAATTACAAATAAGATGGGAAATGGTATGGCAGATTATGCAAAAAATGCGTCACATCAAGAATATGGAATTTTGACGAATGAAGATTATGATTTATATTGTCATTATGTTGCTGGCTTGGTTGGAAATGGTTTAAGTTGTATATTTAGTGCTAGTGGATTGGAGAAATCTGAGTTAGCAAAAATTACCGAAATGTGAGTCAAGAAGATTTTCGTTCCTTTTTCTTGATTTACCTTTTAATGTTCCGTCCTTGCAATTTTTAGTTCGAATTCGATGGGATTATTTTTACAAAAAACGAATATCATAAGGGATTATTCTGAAGATTTATCTGATAATCGTAGATTTTGGCCAAAAGAAATTTGGTCAGAATACGTTGATGATTTGGCAGACCTTAAAAAACCAGGATATGAAATTAAAGCAATTAATTGTTTATCAACAATGGTATTAAACGCTTTACAACATATCCCTGATTGTTTAACTTATTTAAATAAATTACAAAATGAAAGTATCTTTAGATTTTGTGCCATTCCTCAGGTAATGGCTATCGCTACTTTAACTTTATTATTTAAGAATCATAATGTCTACAATTCTATCGTTAAAATTCGTAAAGGTGAAACTATTAAGGTAAGGTTTTCACAAGAAAAGCCTTTTTGGTAATACACTTTTGGCTTGAATAACCTTTTTTTTTTTTCAAAAAAATTTATCATCCTAGTTGATCTTGAAATGCACAAATATTTATGAGATCGCAAATGTCTTTCGTTATTATACAAGAGTTATTATTAAAAAGAATGACCCTAAAGATCCAAACTTCATGAAAATTAGTATGGCATGCGGCAAGGTATGTATTTATTTTATTAAATAAATCTGATTAATTATTAATCAACCTTTTTTTGAAAAATCTATATCTATGTTCATACATATTAAATATTCATATTAAATTAAAGGTTGAACAATGGTGTCAAACAAATATACCAGATATAGACTCATACCATTTATCAACTCCAAAAGGTTTAGACAAAAACGATAATAGATTGATCTTTGTTGTATTTATTATATTAGCTTTTACCGCTTATTTTTTAGGATACGAATTAAATAACTAGTTTATGCTAATTGAGATATAAAATTATAATTCCAGAAAAATTTTATTTATTTATTAACAAATTAAGGTTTCTTATTTATTAAAAAAAATTTGCTCTTGCTACTAATCATTTATTGACCAGTAGTGTTAAAGTTATTTATTGAATTAAATTTATTAGCAATTTATTTTTTATTTTTAATATTAATTATATTAACAAATAAATTATAATTTAATTTATATTTTTATATAATGATCACAATTATATTTTTAGTTAGTAAGTAGAGTTGAGTTAATAATAAAGAAAATCCTTTAAGGTATTATATTTGGTAAAGAAAAATCAAAAAATATTTACAACAAATTATAATAAATTCAAAACATATTATCTGATAATTATTTAATAATTAAATCACATTTTTTAATTTAAAATAAAAAAATAATATAAATCAACTAATTTTTGTAAAAACATTTAAATTGTGTACAATTACTACAGAACAGATTTCATTATAAAGATCATTTACTAAGAATTTGGTTTATAATACTTTATTCATTAATTGAAAATAAAAAGTATTATAAAATGAATCAGAAGAAATATCATCTTATAATCTGTTCATTTATATAAAAATAATTTGATAAAAGTTTGATTATTTAGTTTTATTATAGTCATTTAAGTTTTAAGTAAATTCTTTTTCATTAGAAATAAACATTTTAAATTCTTCATTATTATCAGATATTTGGGTATAGGTTTCTAATCAAAATAATCTATGATCAATATCTTATAGATCTTATCATGTAAAGTGATCTCATTTTCAATTAAAAATAATTTTATCTAAGAAAGCATAGCATATCTCTCAATTTTAGTTTTTGAAATTCTCAATTTCTTTAAACTTATAGATATCTCCTCTCTCTTACTATTTAAAATCAAATTATTATAAATCAACATGATTTTTGCAAGTTATTTATTATTTCTAATTATTTTAAAACTAAGATTTATACAAAAAAGAAAAGTTGAAAAGTTTTGTAAAGCATTTAAGTTTAATAAAATAATTGAAAGGATTTGTATGATTATATTAAAGGTTTAAAATTACTTTATGTATTTATATAAATATTTTATATAAAATTTTATAATACTTTGGTAATGCAAAAATTAAATATGTAAAGTTAAGAAATATTCTTATACAATATATATTATTTATTTTATTATTTAAAAAGTTTTATAATAATTATTTGATAAAAGTTTAAAAAAATTACATTTTGTTTTTTAAATGTAAATAAATAGAAAAAAGCAATTATATATATACTTTATTGATAAAAATGTAATTTTATTTATTTTTAATTTTAAAAAAAAATCATAATTTATTACCTTTATTTATTTTTTAAATTGTATTGCAATTATTTAATCAAATATCAAATTTAAAATTTAAAAAATAACATTTAATTTATATATTATCTTCACTATCTAAATTTTGAATTTAAATTTTACTATAATTAAAAAATAAATAATCTATATAAAAAATTTTTACAGAGATTTACAATACTTTAAAAAAATAAAGTATTAACAATACTATTTAAGGTAAAATCATATAATGAATATAAGTGTTGAAACTGATAAAAATTGATGAATCTATCGAATATGATATATATGCCAAATACGCTATATCTGCTAAATCTGCCATATCTGCCAAATAAGTCACACATACTATTTATTATATTTCTATTATTTATATCATTATTATCATTTATAACATATTTAACATAATTAGCATATCTATTAGCTCTATTATTATTGTCAGTAATATCATAAATACCATAGATTTCTTTAATTGTAATTTTCCTATATAAAGGACATGAAAATATCTTAGAAAAAGAATAAATTCTAACAAGTTCTCAACATTATATTCAATATACATTTAATAATAATAATAAACACTCTTAACATTTTGTAAACATAAAACTTATAATTTATTTCTTGTTAACTAAATAAACTTTCTAATAAATAGTGTGTCAAGTTGATTGAATTTAAGTCATAGCTATTGTTTCCCTGACTTCAAATAATAGTTAACTTATTCAATGAAAAGAGTAACGTTAATAGTGTATTTTATTTTTAATTATAATATTTTTTATTAAAGATCTATAATATCTTAACAAAATTAAAATTTTAATAATACTAAATTGTATTATTCTTAATGTATTAAATTATTTAAGATAAAATCATATATTTATATTATATATAAAATAAATAAACATATTTTTACTTATATAATAAAATAAATTTTATATAAAAACCTTAAATTTTTTTTAAATTTACTTAATAGCATTTATTAATATATTTGATTCAAAAGCTAATAAAATTTTTAAGTAAATAAGTAAAAATAAAATAAAATAATTCAAATTTCTATAATTTTTAATATCTTTATAAATTATACCTTTATTCTTAAATATAAATTTTAGCATAAATATACATTATATATTCTTTTGTTTAATTCCTAATATCTTAAAAAAATGGAAATTATAAGATATAAAAGGATAGTGATTTATTTTATTTTATAATATAATACTATATGTATTATTAATATTTATTATTATTTTTTAAAATATATAATAATATTCGTAATTTTTGTATAATTTATCTTTAAATTATATTACTATATATTTTGTTATTTTTCAAATAATAGAATTTGATACATAATATCTAAAATATGAACTGAAAAAAATAATTTATGAAATAATTAAAATAGTAAAAAATAATTACCAATAAAATATCTAAAACTTATTAATATTTCTTTAAAAATTAATAATTATTATTTTATTAGATTTATATTTTTAAATAATAATTATGTAGAATGATATTTCTATAATTAAACTAAGTAAATACTATAGTCATATAGATATAAGTTTAAATCAAATATATTAATTTTTTAAATATATAAAGTAAAACTTAATTTTAATTTGTAAAAAAAAAAATATTATTTATATACATTGTCAGTTATGTGTAAATCACATATAGTTGATAATTTATATGAAATATTCTAATAAGAGTATATATATATTTTATATTATTAAAATTTTAAATATAAATACTAATATAAAGTTTTTATGCTAGTTTAGTGATATATATAAAAGATATAATTAGTTTTTGAAATATTAAAGAATCAAAATAAGAATTACTTTTGAGAGATAAAATTAAAATAAATTTGTGTAAATTAAAAATCAATCTTAAAAAAGTAATATTTCATATATATAAATATTTAAAAAAGAAAGATACCTCAGAATTATTTATGATATATTTCACTTGCTAGTTAAGTAATATGTGTAAATGATAAGCATTTTAAAAGTTGAAACAATAACTTTTTTAGTGAATAATTAACAAATAATACCTTATTTAGTTGTAAAATACTTTCAGAAAATAGATATTATATTAATATTTTAATCTTATAAAAACCTTTAAAATATATAAAAATAATTACTTCAGCCTTTATTAATATGTATAAACCTTTATTTTAGATTTCAAAGATAATATTATAAATATTTTAATAAATAGATTTATATAATAAAAATTAAAAAAAATCTGATAAAAATTAGTAAAAGTTATATCAAATATACTTGATATTTTGTAAATATTTTATGATAAAGCTTATAAAATAATATAATAATTATATTATTTATTTTTTTAATAAAATTCTGTTATTTAATAATATTTTTTATAAAAAAGATACTTAAAAATCTCATTTTTAAAATAAAATTTGTTAATTTATAAAATGAAAGAATGTATATAATTAATATAATAATTCTATTATTTCAAACATCTTTAAAAGATCTTTTAATTAGAAAACTGGTTATATTTCTATAGCTAAATATTAAAATATAGTTAATAAAAATCAAAGAGAAATTGGCAAATAACTAAATATTATATTCATTACTTATTTTATAATAGGAATTATAAATTAAGTTTTAGTAAAGTTTATATATCATTTGTAATAAATAAAAAAGAAAAATGATCAAAAAAAATTCTTTCAATTGATCATCAAAATCATAAAAATGATAGGAAAAAATACCACTTAAAATAACAATAATAAGTCAAATAATATTTGCACTTCTTTACTGAAAAATAACTAATAATAATGCCTTACAAAAACAACATATTGAACTAGTAAAATAAACAGAAACTTTAACTGCTAATAAAAGTTCTTCTAACTATTTTATTAAAGATATAAAAGTTGAAACTACTCTAATCTCTAACTTTAATAAAGAAAAAAGTTTAGAAACTACTATTAATAAGAAAAATCATCTTTAAATAAAGACTAAGCTTTTAACGCTTTCAAAATAATCTCAATAATAAATAAAATAACAAAAGTAGAATCTGTTTAGAATGAAAAATAGAAGCCTCAATTTTCTTTGTTTATTATGCTAAAAAAATTCTACCTTGAAAAATCTAACAGAGATAAATAAAATAAGATATGTGATATTTTTATATTACATTTATTGATACATCAATTTGTACTCACCCTGAAAATTTAACAAGAAAAATCATCTGATTTAATTTTACCTCATATGCTAAGACTAATAATGCAATTACATTCACAATTTCTTGTTTAAATAATAGCATATTTTTACCTTTTATAACTAAACTATAACTAAATATATTTTTGAACTATCAATTTATCTCAATGAGATTCTAATCTTAACTATTAAATCAAACATTAAATTGACCTTTTTTTCTTTAAAAGATTTCCTATGTATTATGTCAATAAAGAACCTTTGGTAACAAGTCACTATTATATATACAGTCAACTCTTATTATAATGAACTCTCTATATCCTAGACCTCAATTTCACTATAAGGTTATAATGAAGATTTTAAGAGATTTGGTTAGCCAATTTGCTATAATAAGAGTATTTTTATTATATTTATTCAAAAAATTGTTATATCAAAAGTTCGCTATATCAAGAGTTAACTGTAAGTAAAGTACTGATATGACTACTTTAAATAAATTTCAATAGTTACTTTGTTTTTAAAGATGTAGTTAAAATTTATCCTTGCATTATAACAGTTAAAGATGTCAAAAAAAATTTAGCATTCTCTTTAAAACTAATTAACCTTCTTATTGATACTAATAGATACTATTTGATTTCTATTAGTAATGCAGTTAAAATGATTATTTAGGTTATTCCTAAATCTAATATACTATTTTTTATTTTAAAGATAAAGTTTTCATGAAAGTTACCAAAAATGATAATATTTACTTTTTAATAGAAAACGTTTAATCTGAACTAATTCAAATACTAAGTTATATTTTATCTGCTAAGTTTCAGGTTATTAATCGTAAAATTATTGAAAACCTGTTTAATTTCACAAGATCGCTAAATTTAACATTTATATCAATACTATCAATCAACACAATTTTATAATTACAAAGCTCTTGTTAATGTAACCAAACTAAGGTTGTTTGTCTAAACTCATTTTGGATTTGACAAAATATCTAAACTATAGTTTTGCTAATATTTTACTAAGGTTTTGATATAGTTTCACATTTTTATAAGCTGTGATATAGTTTTATCTTTTCTAGAATTTTGCAGATTTTTTAATATAATTTTGCTAAATTTTACCTTTTTCCATTTAGATGACTTGCAAAACCTCTAAGTTCCATCTAACAACCTTAAATAAAACCCTCTTTTCCTCTTAAAAAGTAACAGAAAGCAAATAACTATAAATCTAATTAATAGTATATAAATAACAAGAATAAACTCAATCATAATAATATTATCAAATCTACAAATCAAAATACTAAAGCATTTCATCCTTAACCATCTAATATTACTAAAAATCATTAATGTAAAACTTTTATTCATTTTATAAATAATAAAGATAAACTAATATTAGATACTAATATTTATGTATTCTATCATTAGACTGGTAAAATAAACAAAGAATACTATAAGATAAATGATGAATCCAACTAACTTTTTCAATCTGAACTACTTATTAAAATTTTTAATCAACTTTTTACAATCTCTGAATAACTTGTTAAAATAAATATTAATCTTTATTTAATTGTAAAATATGTTATTATAGTTGAAAGGTTTTAAACATTAATGTTTTACTCCTATATTAAGCAGATCTACTCAATAATTTTTTTAATGAAGATGATATAGAATCTGAGAAACATACATATATCACTGATTCTAATATTAATGATAATATCATAGCTAAATAATCTACTGAATTAAATATCTTAAAAGACAAAAATACTCTCCTTAAAACTAATTTTAAAAATAATATATTGAAATTTAATAATACTGAACATGCTATTGCTAATATATAACAAATCTTATAATTATAACTAAATATTGTCTTAGATATCTTTGCTGCTATTGAAGAACTTACTCATCCTTCTAGTTATGAAAAGTTAGCAGATGGTTTCTCTATCTTCTATTATCTAAATATTTTTAATGATTAATAATCTTAATAATAATAAATAAGTAAGTCTTTACAATTTAATACTAAAAAAAATTTTAATATTACTAATAATACAATATTATATTCACTAATAATATTTTATCTTCTTGCTTTAACATTACAACTCATAATGTTTACTTATTTATACAACTGCAAATATAACAATTTACTAAATATTTATAATATCAATCATTTAGATATAATAGGTTTACAAAAGATTAATTTTAAATCAAATAACAATATTTTGTTATTTTCAAAATCAACTTCATCACCTTACTCGCATTTTTTTAATTATAATCAACATTTATAAACCTCTGATTTGAAATTAGCCTTTTTATTAAAAACATATTACTAATCACTTTTATAAATATCATAGTTAACATGAACATTATATTTTTATTAATTTTTAGTTTTATAATAAATTTTGTATTAGATTAATCAATTGTTATATATCAAATTCAAATTAGTCTTTTAGAAACGAACCTATAAAGATATCTGTAATATCATTAAATCTGCACATAATCTTAACATAAAAATTATTTTAATAGACAATCTTAATGTTATTCTTAGTCTTTCTAATAATATATCAAATGCTAATTATTTTTACATAACTTGACAATTTACAACTTTTCAATTCTTTTGATCTTTTATATGATAATGCTAACTGAGATTTTTCTTACTTTTAATATTTTGCAAATCATCAACTAATAAGAATAGATTATATTTATACTATATTACATATTGCAACAGGTCTTAATAAAGCTCAAACTATTGATATTAATTCTATTATTTCTGATTATTTAATCATTTTAATTAATATCAATATAATAGAATTTAATGTTTTATATATTAGTAAAACTAAATTAAAAAGAAAATTTACCTATATGACTTAATAAATATTCAATCTTAAAATTAGTTTGATAAAAAGGTAAATGGTATTTTTAAAAATTGTTACTGTCCAATCTTATTCTAAGTAAATTATATTTAAAATCTATGCTCAATTTTTTTTGAAATCTCATAAGAATATATTTAAAAGGTTGTTAATAAATATATTCTATTATAATAATCTTCTTAACATTTACGTATTTAAGATCATATCTTATATTAATAACTAATTTTTATATAGAAATTATATTACCTTATCAAAAAATACATACGTCTAAATTATATTTTTTAAAACTAATCTTAAGCATATAATAAGATTTTTGATATTTTGACTAAATATAATTTAAATTAGATATAACTACTTTTTTTTCATATTTTTAACCTAATTATAGTTTGAAAAATATTACTAAACTATTTAAAATACAGATGATTAATATTAAATTAGAGAAAAACAAACATAAATCAAACAAATTAAAGTCATGTTATAATTCCACTACAATAATTTTCATGATAATCAATATAAAATATATAATTCTATTATTAATAGATAAAGATAAATAATAATTTTTGATAGATACCTTAATAACTTATCTGATGATTTTGATCTGTTTATTTCAGCTGAGGATATCAAATATAAAATTAATAGATATTTTCAACAAATAATTAATACTAAACACTATTTTATAACATTCTCTGAAAATTAAAAATAATAATATAAGCCTTTAACTTAATCAATTCTCAAATTTATAATAATCTTATAGATTTACCAAGTAAAAATGAATAGTATAAACTTCTTCAAACTTTACTTAATGACAAGACTTCAGGTTCTTAAAATTTCAAATAAAAATATTAAAATATTTAGATCCTAAGATAAAATATACATTTTAGATTTTTAAATAATACCTGTCTTATAATATTATTAGAATATTTTCATAAAATTATAGTTAAATTAATCAAAAAATAGTAGTTAGAAGTTTTATCTAAAAACTCTATTCTAAAAGAAAACAACTTTATCAGATTATTCTTTTACTTTACATTTGAACCAATACATATTCTCAACAATATTAAATATTATTATCTATCTTATAAGAATAAATAGCTTTAAATTTCCTTTTAAAATATATCAAAGGCTTATGATAGAGTTAATATTACCATATTAATCTATACTTTTAATTATTTAAAACTTTCTTTTTCTTTCTTTCATTTTGTTACTTCATTATTTTCAAATTATTTTAATTAAATTTTTATAGCCTATATAAATACTATCTATTATTCAGTTATTTTTGATATTGATTAAGGTAAAATTATTTTATCTATTTTTTAATATATATATTATGATTCTTTACTATGCTATATTTAAAGTACTACTTTAGGTTATAATTTGTCAGCTGAATGACATTCAAATATTAATAATAACATAATGAATTTTTTATCGATATAAATGTTTACTCTTACTTTTATAGATGATACTCTATAGATCAGCAAATCTAAAGATAGATTTAAATTGATTCTAACAATTGCTGATGATTTTTACCAACTTAATAGTATTCTTATCAATTGGGACAAATCAGTTTTACTGACTTTAGTACTTATAGTATTACCTGTATATTTTTAACTTATTTATAATGAAAAATAAATTAAACTAATAGACCTTAATTTATTACCCACTATCTTAATATTTAAATTATTTCTGCATTTTTATATTTATTATGTGATAAAAATTAGCATTTATGTTTTCTTTCTTCTTGTTTTACTAATTCTTTTTCTTTTCTTTTATTTTATGATAACCTTTTATTTTTACTTGTTAATATTTTCATTTTACAAAATATAAAACTATTCTAAATAACTATGTTGCATATCATATTTTTTTAATTTCACAACATAATTTTAATATTTTAGTCAAACTTAATTATTAAAATGAGCATAAGTAAAGTTGTTTAGCAAGTATAGAAGTAATTATATATCAATTTTTATTAAGTTAATCTAAATATTCATAGGGTTATGCTTATTTTTTGTAATATTTTGTTTAGATACTTCTGTTAAATAAAACAGATAAAAAAAGCATAAGTAATGTTATTCAACTGATATAAAAATATTCAGATATCAATTTTTATCAGCTAGCTTGAATAATTATAAAGATATGATTACTTTTTATTAAAATTACTAGGTTGCATGTGTGGATTTTTTTAACTTTACAGCATAATTTCAGCATTTTGATTAAACTAACTGACAAAATAAGTATAAATAAAATTATTTGAAATATATGAAAATAGTCAAATATTAATTTTTATCAAGCTAAATTAGATATTTGTGAAGATATAATTATTTTTATATGTATTTTTATATAATAAAAATTCAACAAATTTATTTAAAAACAAATATTGTTTAACAAAAAGTACAAGAAATTTATTATTATATAGCATTACATTAGGTATTCCTTTTTTGTATATACTTATAGTAATATATCTAAATATTTTATTAGGTAAAAAAAAATTTTTGATAAAGACCTGGATATTTTATTAGAGTTTCAAAAATGACTCGCATAAACTCGCATATTTGACTTACATGATTGTGCATAATTGTAAATTTTAGTTACACATAATAAATAAGTACTTTAAATTAAAGGT
>CAJVPP010001602.1:0-18944 GCA_910592005.1 Funneliformis mosseae | reverse complement strand
AGGTTCAGTAAGTATAAATGAATCTGCAAATGGAGCTTTTCCTTTGTTTTGATATGCAATACATTCTTTATAACGTTGTTGTTGCTGATTTTGAACTTGATGAATAAAAGATTTCCAATTTTCCTTTGTAATTAAATCTAAAGTATCACGTACAGAAAACCAAGGATGAAATTTTAAAACCCTATCTTTTTGGCCATTTCGCAAAGGTACAAGTCTTGAAAGTTTGCATTGAAAAAGTCCATCATTTCTTTCATTTTTAGTTGTATGATAAATGGTCCATAATCGAAACACAAATACCGATAACGTGACACGTTCATTTTCATCTGGTGAAAGTGCAATATCCAAGGACTCGAGAAGTTTAATTTCTGGGGTTGTACATGGGTTTCGATGTTGTGAATATAATTCATGCAAAATCAAGAAAGGAAGCCTAATTGAATGTTTTCCATCCAAATTCTTATCAATAAAAATGATGTCTTCTTGTTCAAGCTCCTATAAGAGAAATATATATTTAAATATATTTATAAAGGTTTAAATTATACAGTATATCCATACCTCAAATTTACGCTTCTTTTTTGTTCCAATTGATTCTACTCGACTGATACCAATATCAAATAAACTGTATGCTACTAATAATGGAATAATCTCGGTATTTTCTTCTTTTTTAAAGTGATCAAAGTAATGATTATATTTTGAATGAATGATTTCCTTTGTTCTTTTGATAAGAATTTCACAGAATTTTGGATTGTTCTGCAATTTTTGTAAGAAATGGCGAAATCCTGCATAATAGAACTTTTTAATAGTAGTATATTGATGATGATTCATATCAGCATATCCAATAACGCCCATCTGAAATATCAATATTTCTAAAAATCGTCCAACCACACCAAGTAGTTCAATAATATATTCCAAATATACAGAGAGTTCCAAAATACTGTATACAATAAAATATTAGATTTTTTTAAAAAAAAAATGCACTAATTGTTTATAAAGTAAAAATGTAACTTATATAAATTTTACCATTCCGCTGAATCTTTATTCTAATAATATAAACATATTAGTTTACAAATGCTTTAAAGACCATTAGCATTAAACCCCAAATCTTTAAATTACCTGCTCACGATTTGCTAATTCAAGAATAACTTCCTTGGCATGATTAGTCTTTAGTAATGGTAAATAGATTTCTTCAATTTTGGCATTTGTTGATTTGACAGTACAAAAAAGACTGCTTGCATGGGTTCCGGTTAGAACAGGAAAGATAAAGTAATGTCGAAAAATCATATCTGAGAGTGATTTGAAAACTTCTTTAAGAAATATGTCTTTATTGCGTTCAAATATTGAGTTAGTTTCATCAATATTGATGATTATAAGAGGTAGATCCAAGCTGTTATCTTCATTTGGAAAGTAAGAAAGAATAACATCAAGAATTTCGTTAAGGGCAATAGTATGTCCCTTAAATTTGTCACGAAAATTCTCGTAAGTTGAAATTTCTGTTCTGTAAAGATAAGAAGTGATCAAATCAGTATAATAATGGTCAATAATTATTATGATCAATGTGTAAAATCTTACAATCCAAGCTTATATTTCATTGCCTCATAAAGTAATCTTAATCCAAATACAGCTTCGGGTTCCTCTTTAAGCTCATGCATAGTAAAACTATCACATGCTATGCGGAAAGACCGACCTGCATAAATACAATTTTTTACTGCAACTGCAATTTCAGGTCTTACAACCCCATAATATTTATCTTCATTTTCATAAGCACGTCGAGCAAACGTTGTTTTGCCTTTCCCAGCTGTTCCTACAGCAGCAGCAAAATATAAATTTTTCAAAGGTTCTGCATATTCTCCTGGATTTGTCACAAGCTGGTGTAAGTTGCTCATATTATTCATTAGCTGCACTATTGCATTTTCACGACTCACAAATTTCAAATAGGTTGATATATCTAGAGTGTCATTAGGTATATTTTCAGAGTTGGAGAGTGATTTGCGAGAGTTTCTAACATTATGAACATATTTGTCAAGTATTTCTTTGATTTTAGCAGATGTTAACTCTCTTGTTGACAAATTAACTATAAAAAGAGGGAACAGAATCACACAGTTTGAAAATAATAAAAAGAGAACCAGTCACAAATTAACATTGCAGCAAATGTTCCTCAAATTAAACGAGAAAAACAATTTATTTTACGCAATTGTTCATTAATTACTTCTCTCTCTCCCTCTCTTCTCTTCTCTTAATGTTTTAGCACATTCTTGCAACTGCCCCTCCCAACCATTTCTTCTTTTCTTATACTCTTCTTTTTCTCTTTTCAACTCCTCTATCTTATTTTCCCAATTATTCTTCTGGTTCTCGTTCTTCCATTCCTCATTATCAAACTTTGCTTCCAACTCATATAATCTCTCCTGATGTTTATTCAACATCAAATTCACACTTTTATATTCTTTCATTAAAATTTCGAATTGTTGTTCCAATGTAGCCATTTTAATATGTAATAAAATTTTTTTTTTTGCGCCAATTTTTTTAAATAATAAAAGAGTCGCCAATGAGATAATGAATAACCAAACTAAGAAATAATCTGCAAAAATCGCGACAAACGTAATTAATAACCGTCAATTATTTCACGTGCACAGCATATCGATTGGGCAGAGCAATAAATGCATAGTTCCCAGTTTTTTTTTTTTTTAAAAAAAATCGATAAAAAAATCCTATTGTTAATTTTTCGTGTCAAAGCAATGTCCAAGAAAAATGCGTTAGTTCGATTAACAGCTATTCATAACCATATCAGTAATCAGCCTCAACCAACAGGTCCTGTCGATTTAAAACGAGAACGAGAAAATGCTACGTTTAATATTAAACATATGAATTGGTTATTTTGGGGCGATAAAGAATTTGCTGAAGCCTTAGTAAGTTTATTAAATCGATATATCAATATATATATGCTGAAAATTTGGTTACAGAAATTTGATGAATTTTTTTTTTTTTTTTTTGGTGTAATGTAAAGCAAGTTGCCTTCTTGATTATTCAACGTGATCCGGATCTTTGTTTTCCAGCAGGTCATCATTTTGATTTGACAATACCTGAGCAACGTGAATTGTAAGAAACATATTATATAATTTATTTCATTTTGAAAAATATTTATAGTATATACCTAATAAATTATTATTTATATAGTACTATGAGACAAATCTTTAGGTATAGGCAATTAAAAGGATCATTGAAAAATTCATTAATGCTTAAAGCGTTTGAACTTGCCATGTCGTAAGTCTTCTTTTTCTTTTTATTTTCTTTTTATCTTTTTTTTTGTGTATTGAATTTTTTTCTTTTAAAAATAAAAATGATAGTATGTATTCGGAAAGTTTTCTGATGAAAATTTATGTGCATGATACATTATTTTTACAATCATTCCAGTTGTTTGGTACAAATGAACAAAATGATTCTTATTTAGATGACATTTTAAAATGGAAAGTTATAGGATGTTTTGCTATGGTAAGTTTAGAAACTTTCTAATTTTCTTTTTCTTCATTAATATGTATACGTTTCATAATATTAGACAGAATTGGGACATGGTTCTTTCTTACGTGGATTGGAAACAACTGCGACATATGATAGAGAAACAGATGAATTTATCATTCATTCTCCAACTTTAACTGCCACAAAAGTGTTGGTTATTTTATTATATTTTATTAATTTTCAAAAATATGACCTAAACATTTCATCCCTTTTTTATGTTTAGGTGGATTGGAATGGCGGGGCAAACTGCAACACATACAATAGCACTATGTCAAACAATAGTTAATGGTAAGATGTATGGAGTAAATTGGTTCATAGTACAATTACGAGATCAAAAAAATGGAAGATTATTGCCGGGAGTAACAGCAGGAGATATAGGGGCAAAATATGGAAGAAATGGATTGGACAATGGATGGATACAGTTTTCGCATGTACGTATTCCAAGAACAAATATGTTGATGAAGTGGGCTAAAGTTACTCAAGAAGGAAAATATATTCCTTCAGCGAATCCTGAGATATCTTATTCTCCATTAATTGGAGAAAGACTTACAGTATTATCGGAATCTGTTAATATTTTTGGACAATTTCTTACCATCGCCTGTAGGTATGGATGTGTTAGAAGACAAGGAGCTAATGACGAACAAATTATGGATTATCAATCTCATTACGTTAGGCTGATGCCTTGCGTTGCTAGTACTTACGTCATAGAAATTGTTAATAGGTAATCAAACAAGTAGCCACAATAATTTCTTTGTTATTATTATTATAAAGTTAATTATATGAAGTGATATATAATATTTGTTTAGGATGATTATGAATAAATGGCTTGGAATTATGAAATTAGCACAAACAAATCAAGAAGAATTTGCTTCACATTTACCTGATATGCATGCAATATCAACGGGATTGAAGGCGACTATATCGTGGTGGGGGTGTGAAGTTTTAGAAAGAGTTCGTAGATCTTTGGGAGGTCACGCCTATTCTTCTTATAATGCTATCGGTGGAGCTATTGGAGATTGGGGTGTCATTACTACAGGTAAGGTCAGAATGGTGAACATCATGCATATAACATTCAGTTCATTTATTGATCTATTTATTTATAGGCGGAGGAGATAATTATGTTCTTCTACAACAAACTGCGGTATTTATGATTGGTTGAATTTTTATAGAGAATGATAATCAACATGTACTCAAAAGTTTTTTTTTCGATATTATTGTAGAGATATCTTTTGGGTTGTTTTAGAAAAGTTTCTCAGGACAGCGAAATTATTGGTTCCGCAGAATTTTTGAATAATTTTCAACAAATACTTTCATCTACAAAAAGTACTTTGTCTGATGAAAGTCAATTATTGAATCTAAACTACACATTGGAGATGTACACTTGGCTTTGTTTTAAAATGGTAACTTTTTAAAGACTATCTTTTTTTTTTAAAAAAAAAAATAATAAATAAATAAATAAAATTGATCTAAAAAAAAAAAATTTTTAGATTGAAACGGTTGCAACCAATATAGCTTCATCAACGACAGATGAAGAGACCACATGGAATAATAATCAAGTTGATGCGGTTAAATTAGGAGAGTTATATTCATATAGATTTACCTTATCAGAATACATGAAAGCCATTGAAGAATATTCAAAATCAACAACCAGCGAATTTAAAGCATTAGTACCCATATTGATCAAATTAGGAAATCTATGGGCCATACATTTAATTCATGACTCGTTGGGATTGTTTTTGGAAAGAGGATATTTCAATGGAGAACAAGTTCAAATGATAAAGAAATGTTATTTGGAATTGTGTAAGGAGATAAGGAAGGAGTGTATACCTCTTGTTGACTCCTGGGGATTCCCTGACTTTATTCTGAAAGCTCCTCTTGGAAAGTTTGATGGTGATGTTTATCCAGGTATTAACCAATCGTGTATATACTTTTGGATGCATTTATACAATTAATTTTTTTTTTTCATTTGTTATTAATTTTTCATTTGTTATTTTTTTCCTTTGCTCTTAATAGCTTACTTTAATATCATGAGAGCAGCACCTGATTGTATTGGAGTGCCTAGTTATTGGGAAAAATATATTAAACCATTGACTAATTCCGAATAATAGATAGGAGGAAGGTGTTTCAAATTAATTAAGATGATGTTTATTGGTTACATTATTTTTAAATTATTGGTTAATCTAATTATTCTAAAGATTTATTGGGTGCGTGTATTTCTAGCTTATTAACCTTGTATAGAAACGCAAGGATTATTTAAACAAAATGTTAAGATAAACTTTTGTATAATTCTATCAATAAAATTTTTTATATTAAACGATAATACAGCAAAAAAATTGTAAAGTCTAGTACTACAAGGTTATCATAGTAAAATTATACACGCTATGCTATTGGCAACAATCATTCAAATGTGCTTGCTGTATGAAAAAGGAAAAAAAAGAACCACCTCCCATTAATACTCTTTATCTAATCATATGAGCAGTACCATTTGCCACCAAGATCAGCTCTTCAATCCAATCAACGCTCGAATCATCCAAAAGTTGACGTAAGTTATCACTATATTTAATAATCTCCCAATGTTCTTTGACGTACTTTAATCCTTTCGTTCTCAAGAGTAAATCATTAAATTGCCAGCCCAAGGATAATATTTCATGCCAATTATCATCATTGACCAACTTTACAATGAGCTTAGAAATCATCCCACTCAAAGTAATCAATCCCATCAAATCAGATTGTTTGTAAGAATCCCTCAATAACTCATAGGAATTCACTTCATTGAGATTCTTCAATTTTCCCGTGTAAATGTAAAATAAAATGATATGGTAGACCTCATAATTTATATCACGAATGGGAATTACATCAAGGGTTGCCTCTTTAAATCCACCTTGAAGCATCACTTTAAAATAGCTGCATCGGGTGGCCAATACGATTCGATGGGCTTTCAACGTTGAACCGCAATCAAATAAGAATTCTACATCAGCGAATGACTCATTCTTAAAATATTCTTCAATATCATAAATCTCTTCAATGTCACATTCATCTTGCTGTTGTTGATTATTAATGGTATCTTCATCCAATAATAACAATATGTCTGATCGGGAGGAATCATCACTAAGCACGGTCACTTGCACGAACAAATCGATTTCATTTGATTTATCACCACTGGGAAATAATAAATCCAATGAACAAAATTTAGGAAAACCACAAGTAATATTTTCCTTATCGAATTCAAAGGTATACTCAAAAATTTGTTGTTTAATGATTTGTTTTCTTGTCGGGACGTGAATTATGTTATAATTACTTATTATCGTCGTTGGACCCAACTTTCCTATTTCCAATAGGAACTGTTGTCGTCTTGAAGTGATATTACTTAACTTTTCGAATGGTGTTTGGATCGCTTTTAAGAAGAGCGAGATATAATTTTCGTGACTAACGTTTCCATTTGGGTACATACGAAATTGCCAAAAGTTGTGTGATGTTGGATTATCTCCCGGTGAGAATGATAATGCGGATGTTGACGCATTGGGAGTCGCTTGTGACGCGTTCAAAATATTATCATTTGTAATGGTGAAGTTTGGTTGGTTGTTGCTTTGGGTGTAGTTGTTTTTAATGATATTTGGGTTGGCACTTGGGCGATCAGAGATATCACAAGTTGGTAACCAGAATTTTGGAGAATAAATTCTATTTTGATGAGTAATTGTTTTAACATATTCTTGAAAACTGCCAAGTTCCCATATAAAGGTGTTCGATACGGGATGAGGGTTCATATTATAATTATACACGAAAAACGAAATATTTTTCGAGCGAAAAAGGAGTGAAGATCAATTGAAGAGCGAGAAAACCATCTAAATAAATTTGATACGATGACGTCAATATCACGTTACTTGAATTTGTTTATTTCCCTTTTTATTTTATTCCCTGTTTTTTAAAAAATTTTTCACAAAAAAAAAAAAAAAAAGTGTACATATAGGTATAAATAATGTTGAAATTACTATCAAATTAATTCGAAGTTTCGTTACCTTCACCCACCCTCCCTTCCCTCCAAGAATCGTCCAAGCACCATAGATTAGAATAACCACCACCATTTGATGACCCCTTATTTTTTGGAAGGGATCACTATGGTGTGGACGTAATTTGGATATAATTTTTTGCTAAACTTTATCCCACTTGACATGTAAAGTCCTATACCAAGTTCTTCAATGACATCAAAATGATCTTTGGATAGAGTTTTCATGGAAGAATTTCTCGGGGTCAAAGGATTAGAGAATTGTTGATCCAACGTTTGTTGAGGTTCTTTATGAATGATTTTTAATAACCTTAAACTTTTTGAAGCCTCCAAGAAGACCTTCAACGAAGTAGCAGAGAACACCCAAGGATTTTGTAAATACATTTTAATTTCCAAAGTCTCCAGAGTGATGGGAACGTATTTGCTCATTTGAATTAACGTATTATTCTCATTATTACCCCTCTCACCTTCAAAAGTGAAATGTTTTAACCTCGTGCAAGAGTTGAAAATTTTCAAGATGATTTTATGACTTAGAGGAAGAGTCGATAAATTTAAGATTTCTACGTTCAAACAATTGTAAGTGATGGCGCAGATAACTTTTACCGTGTGATAGGATAATTTAATTTTTCTTAATCTTGTATTCGCGGTTTGAAATATCCCTACGAGTAACTCTTCAGGAAAGATGTCATCATCCCTATGACAATAATAAAATTCTTCCAACTTTTGAAAATTATCTATTGAACGAAATTGTTGATTTTCCAAGAATTTACATTGATAAATTGATAAGAATCTTAAATATTTACAATCGATTAACCTTTCTAAAGTTTTACCATCAGCGTATCGAAAGGAGAAATTAACCAATTCCAACTTTTGTATAGAATGACTTTGTTTTAAAATCGAATTAAATAAGGGGGTGCAATAATCATTTGATATAATACTTCCCACGATGATTTCTTGCACTTCTATTTTCAATTGTTTTAAATTATTCTGTAAAGAGATTAAGCTAGCCAAAGAATCCACATCATAATAAGCATCGATATAAATTTTAATCACTTGTATGTTTTTACAAATTTGGAGGATAGATTTATAAAAAGTCTCACTAAAATTCCAATAACAATAAAGTTCTTTTAATCCTTTCAGACATCTACTCGCCCCATCATAACGAGTGATGTATGGTATCTCCCCGATGATACCATCCAATCTGATGGTATCAGGTATGATGATACGTTTCATGGATCGACTCCTCTTCATGAACAATTTACATAATTCTTGAAATAATAATCTTTCCTTTGCCGATATGAAATCATCAAAATTCCTGTTATTTATTTTTGACAAGTATGATTCGATTAATACCGCTAAATGATGATAATTAATGGAGTTTAAATAAGTCGCATAATTAAAGGACGTCCAAGGCGGTGATGATAATAAATCCATTCCATGGTGAGTCAAGAAGATTCTCGATTCCTCATCAGCGTTTGATAAGTAAGTTCTTATGCATTTATACGAATTGTATTTATCTGGCGAATAATCCAGCGTTAATTCCCATAGTAATGGTACCGACACTTTACACCATTCTCTGTTAACCATTAACGCAGAAAATAAATAATTTGGATTTCTAACATCTTGAAGATGTGTGACGATTTTTTGTATGACCTCGATTGGGAAGTTCGTCATTGTCTTTGATGAAAAAAAAAAAAAAAAAAATCGCTTTGGAGGAAGATTATCCTATCCTTAATTTTTTTTAAAGGAATTTTTCTTTAAAATTTTTTTTTAAAAATAAAAAAAAAAAAAGGAGGGGGCTTTTATTTCAAAAGGGAGAAAGGCTCAAATTCTCACGGATAAATAAAAACAAAAAACTAATTTATGCAACCAAAAATCGGCTTGGTTTATTATTTTTTTTTTTTATAAGAAAAAAAATACTTGTATTATGCTTGCTATAAAGAGATTAATTGCCATTAGCATTCCATTGACGAATTAGTTGTCGAGTTCTGATCACGATTTTTTTATGATTCTTAATATTTATTATTTTAAGTCTGGATGTTTCAAAAAGAATTGGTCTCGTCCAATTAAATATAGTCTATTTCGCACGTTAATCGCGATTTTACTATCGGATAAACAATAAAAAAACAAAGAAATTTGATATTTGGTTATATTAAATAAATGATATATATACCAGTAAGCTCTTTTCGGACCATTTTTTCAATTGATACATCCTTATTTTTTTGTGAAAAAAATGAAATCCTTCCATTGGCAGCGTATGCGCAGACGCATGGTGCTTGTACTTTTTTTTTTTATACCTGAAGTGAGAGGGGGAACCAAGAGAAAGTAACACAATTTAATTCATATGCGATCAAAATATAAAATAAATATTTTTATTACATGACTCGTTTTTTTTTTTTTTTTTTTTTTGGTTTTGAAAGTAATTTGAAATTCGAGTTTCTAGATTTCCGAGTCGAATTCTTTTGAAATCTTACTGGTGCGAACAAAACTTTGTGCTATAGTTCGTTATTGTTTTTCAATCTCCTTTTTCGATCATAGGCTCAGCTAAGAATGATGTTAACAAACAAGGGAAATTGATTAACAAACGTGAATTCTTTATTATATTATATAATATTTGTGTTATATGCGGTGTTCCCGAAGATCCAAAGGGTGGCGTTCACGTGCTATAGACTCTCGTTTCTTTTGTGCGTTCACTGATCTCTTGCGATTTAAAGGGTAAAATGTATCTTTCATTTTATTTAACGTGAAAAAAGATTTTTCTTGTTGTCTTTTAAAAAGTATTTTTTTTTTTGGTCTCTTATTTAGGGTGAAAAATAACCTGGTCAATCAAAAAGCGAAACCTACCTAACCCTAATAAAAAATAAAATAATTTTTTTCCTATGTTAGCATAATATAATGATTCTTCGATTTTTTAATAATGAATAAGATAAAATATAATGATCGGTAAAAGTCTATTGAGTTACTGAGAATTTCGTAATCCCACGTAATGGGGGAAAAAAAACTCATATAAAAAAGGTAACTTTCCAAAGTTATCGTTTGGTCTTTGGACAAGCAAGCCAAACACATTCTTTTTTTCACGCAAAATCCGCAAAATCTTTCCAACCTCTTCAAATAATGCCTCGTAAGAGAAAAAATCATCAAGAGGTTCGTACTTTCAAAAAGTTCAAGACCGATGCCAACTGTCAACCAGTATTGAAGGTTGCGGGACCGAACCTTCCATTAAAACATTTTTTTACGGGAAATGGTATCCGTGACAATTGTAGGTGAATGAATTTAAAAAAATAAATGCTATGTTATATATATATATATATTTTGATAACCTTGTCCATATTTCATTGTTAGGCTTGAAATTATTTTATCAATCGTTGTTGGAAGCATGTGAAGATAAGAACGACGAAGAAACGCAACACAAGATGGCAATACTAGCAAAGAAAATAGAAGAGCGCATCTTCATTCACACCGGATCCAAACCTTTGGATACAAAGTACAAGTCATGCTCCAGAAGTAAATTGTGGAATTTGCGAGACAAGAATAACCCAGAATTCGTGGGTAATGTCATTAGAGGGGTGATCAAAGCGGAGGATGTTTGTAGATTGTCAGGAGATGAGATGCTCAGTCGGGAAAGGTTGAATCAAAAGCAATTTGAATTTAAGAAGATCGTTGAAAGGTCCATAAGGCATGAGTCGGAATTGGTGCCGATGAAGTTGGAGGCGGATGGTTCATTAGGTTCTTGCATGTCTGGTGGTAGTGGAGGGACTGTTTGGGTTTCTCGTGACATGGTCAACAAGCCTGATGGCTTGTATGGTTGATGATGATTAATGGTGTCATTTCACTTTTTTTTTTGGTACCTTTTGTATATAAATAAATAATTGCGATTTGTGTAATGTGATATGTAGCGGTAATACAAATAAATAAATATAGCTAAAATCATTATTAGATCATTTTTATTTTTTGGGGACATTTACAGTAAATTGCTTTGGTGTTGACTGTCAAAGATATTTGTAATATCGGATAGTGATTACTCTCCATTAATTTTTTACCATTAGTAACATACATTGTTGGGAAAAATTAAGCACATAAAATCTTTTTAGACTCTCGCTTCGTCCTGTAATAACATGATTGATTAGATTTTGCTGTTTCGTAAAAAAGTTTACTTAACCGACGCGTCAAATATCATAGAAATGCTTAAAGATTCGGTTATTTATATAAAATGCTGTATGGTATATAATATCGAAATATCTGACTGATAAATAATCAACATAAATAAATATAAAACAAGAATTTTAAATTGTTTCTAAAATAGGGTAGTACGTAAATAATTGATATTTTACAATTAATATTTTTTTTTTATTGTGTCTCGGGAATTCGCAACCTGATCACAACCTGATTTACCTGATATAACCTGGTTTATTTTATTTATATTTTTATATATGGAAATATTTGCACAAAAAGTGTAATATATTTTTACAATAAATGTACCTTCTCTCCGTATCGTCAAGTCAAATATGGAAAACAAATAAAGAAGTATCAATTTTGCTACTATGACTCCTGAATTAACCCAAATTAGATATTTTTTATTTGGTCAACCATACCCATTTGATACTTCAAGGGACCAAGTTTCATGAGAAAAACAAAACATTTCGATTCACTAAAGGCACAATCCTTTTCTTGTACATAAATTAATCTTTTAGATTATATCAATTTTTTTTTTTTTTTTTAAAAAAAAGAAATAACTTTAAAGAAAATGGTTTCGGTAAATAAAAAATTTTTTTTCCATTGTATGCCTTCTAAACTTGTGTAATTAAACTTTGAAAGAAAAATCGAAAATATCGCAACATCTTATTAATTTATTATGTTTGTTTTTTATATGGTGTGTGTCTATTAACGAAGCCCAATATGGGTTCCTAGAATTTTATGTTAAATAATTGTTAAAAGAATTAATGTTTTAGGTCGTCTAATCAAACAGGAATGAATAAATGAAACAAAGGATATGGTTACTGCGGAAAAAATATTCTGCAAATATTTATTGTTTCCAATTAAGGTATGATGAAACCTAAAAATCGAAATTTCGTGTTTTTCCATCAATATACAAAATTCTGTTGCATACAATAAATTATCTGAGAATTCTTTGTATTATGATACAAGGATACTTGATCAACATATGTTTCCAAGCACGTTTTTCCCGAAAAAGTTTGACCTACATTATGATAACTCTGCCCGTAGTTTTCAGGAAAACGTGCATTCGGGATAATGTCGGACATCGGTTTCCAAGCATTTATAAAAAGACTCAAAATTTTGCAATGTTAAGCATTTATTCCTTTCCTTTTTATTTATTCAACAATGTCTGCAAACCACAAAATCCATTATCACGAAAAAGATGGTGATATTTTTCTTAAGGCCGAAAATACAATATTTCTAATTCATAAAACATTTCTTTCATTATCTTCAGAATTCTTTAAAGATTTATTTAAACTCGCAAAACCTTCTTCTAATGAAAATGTAAACATTATTGACGGGACTACAATCGAGATGAATGGTGAAACTTCTGAATCAATCGAAAGAATGTTATCATTCATTTATCCGAATACTTTTGTTGAAATAACTTGGGATAATGTTGAAGATTTGTTACGAATTTCGAACAAATTCATTATCAGTAAACTTACAAAAAGTTGTTCCGTATTTCTCTTACACCATTTTCAGGAAAATTTTCTATTGTCATTTACTTTGGCTGATAAATACTCGTTTCCTAAAGTATTCAAAGAATCTTCTAAACTTTTATTAGATGATTTTCAAAAATATCGTTCAGATCCCACCTATGATGAATTATCTCAAAGAGCTAAACTTAAACTAACGGATGCTTGGTATCATTATACAAACTCTTTACATATATACTTTGGAAAGAACAGTAAAAGTTCGGCAAGAATATCAGATAAAGTAATCACATTTAGTGAATTTTTACTTTCTGAATCTCTCAATTTTTTTTTGAAACCCTCAAAGTTCTCGAAATTTTATAGAGATTGGAAACTTAAATTACCTACCTACCGGAATTCGATAACAATCGAAGAATTATTTAAAAATTACGAAACATTGGAATTTCAATCAATTCAATTAAACGAAGCTAACAAAAGTAATAAAACTCAATACATTTTCATTGAATTGGAAAATTAATTTAAAATTTTTTTAAAAACTAGTGTGAAATTTTTGGAAAGGGTATATTATTATCATATGACATTTTTCAGATGCCTTATTATTATTATTATTATTATTATTATTATTTTTTATTTTTTAAAAATGTAAAATTTTTTGTTTCTATATATTATCCTTAAGCACTTACAATGTAGTTCAAAATAAAATGGAACACTATTTATAAATATTTTTTATATATTTTTTCTATAACCAATGCTAAGAATTATTTGAGTAAATTCTGTAAACAAACCGCTGTTATCAACTAAGTCTTGACTAACCAAATTATGTACTATTGCTTTGAACTGTATCTAAATCCTTCATTTTTGCTTTTGCTTTTTTAATTGGTGGTGAAAACGATAGCAAAAAAGTTCAACAAATAAAGTTTATGTAAGGCGACGAAATACTTTAATAATTCAATTATATACTGTATATGCTTTATATAATTCTATGAAAACGGAATACAATGGTGAAAGGTTTATCTTGTAATTGCAGGTACAATAAGGCAGTAGAACGAGTATTTCTGGCAGAACTAATCTAGTATAGCTAAAAGGTGTAGTATAGCATAATAATCCGTACATGTTCAGTACTGTGCGCAATATACATGTACAACGCCGAACGCGTCTTTCAAAAAAAGAAAAAGGCGATAATCTAACAATGAAATTCGTGTAACATCATCATCTCAATTTTGTTCCATAAAATTTTTATTTCTTTCTTGATGTGCCAGGTAACCCTTTTCAGGATTTGGCATTCTAACTAGGTCATAATAACGAAGCTATGACTGTTGCAATGTCTGAAAGTCACAAAATCCATTATTATGAAAATGGTGGAGATATTTTCCTTAAGGCTGAAGATACAATATTTCTGCTTCATAAATCAATTCTTTCATTAGCTTCAGAATTCTTTGAAGATTTATTTAAACTCTCAAAACCTTCTTCTAATGAAAATGTAAATATTATTGAAGGGACACATCAATCATCAAATACTTTTGCTACAATCGAGATGAATGGTGAAACTTCTGAATCAATCGAAAGAATGTTATCATTCATTTATCCAAATACTTTTATTGAAATAACTTGGGATAATGTTAAAGATTTTTTACGAATTTCGGACAAATTCATTATTAGTAAGCTAACAAAAAGCTGTTCTGTATTTCTTTTACAACATTGTCAAGAAGAAGTTTTATTGTCATTTACGTTAGCTGAGAGATACAATCTTGGTACTTTATTCAAGGAATCTTCTAAACTTTTATTAGATGATTTACAAAAATATCGTTCAGAACCTATTTATGATGAATTGTCTGAAAGAACTAAGCTTAAATTAATGGATACTTGGTTTCATTATACAAATTCTTTACATAAATACTTTGAAATTGTTAGCAAAAGATCGACAAACAATTCATTTGGAGAATTTCTAAATTCTGAATCTCCCAAATTTTTTTTTGAAACCCTCAAAGTTCTCTAAATTTTTTAAAGATTGTGAATCTAAATTTTATAGCTGGCATTCAATAAAAATCGAAGAATTATTAAAAAATTACGAAAAGTTGAAATTTCAACCAATTCAATTAAACGAAGCTAACGAAAGTAGTAAAAATCAATACATTTTCATTGAATTGGAAAATTAATAAAACCTAGTGTGAAATTTTTGAAAAGGGTATATTATTATCATGTCATTTTTCAGATTCAATTATTATTATTATTATTATTATTATTATTATTTTTAATAAATTACATTTATTTTAATAAAAATGTAAAATTTTTGTTTCTATATATAATCCTTAAACACTTTGCCATATAGTTCAAAATAAATTGGAACACTATTTATAAATATATTTTTTTTTATTAACAAATGCTGATTTATTTGAGTCGATTCTGTAAACAAACCGCTGTTATCAACTAAGTCTTGACTATGTCCTTCATTGCTTTTTTTAAATGGTGGATAAAAACGAGAGCAAAAAAGTTCAACAAATGAAGTATATGTAACGCGACTAAATTCAATTAATATACTGTTTAAAGTTGTAAAGTATCCACACCTGACAGTGGTGAAAGAATCATCTTGCAATTGCAGGTAAAATGTTTAACTATTTGTAAATTTTATCATTGATTTTTATAAAGCAATTTGTGCATGTAAAGCACACTGTGCATGACAAAAGTATTTGGAATAAAGTTCGACGAAAAAAACATCTTTCCTCGCGATATACATCGACGAATGCATCTCCAAAAAATGGTAGTCACCAAGTCACACGCGACTTCGGATTTTCGTGTAAAAGCGTGATTTTTTTTGATTAGCAATAAAGAAAGGAATGTGTATATGGGAGGAAGGGAAAATTCCGACGAAAAATTTTTCGTCGGAATTTTCTCTTCCTCTCATACACACGCCAAAGAACTATACCAATTTTGTTTAACCTTATACATGTATGTAGAAAGTTTAACTAACCAACAAATTCAATTTTGATAAGTTTATTTACTAAAACATTCCGACATTCTTATAGCATATGCTTTATGCTTTCCATATAAATGAAGGTTTAAAATTTTTTCTCATACTACATTTAGCTTAGAAATGATAAAAGGCGTCGATCATCGCTTCGAGCCGCAAAAAAATCTGTGTAAAAAATCATTAGGTGAGTCTTATTAATATTATTTTTTTTTTACTTTTCCGTTTTACAATGAGCTAGCTGTAAACAGAATTATCTCCCCAGAACCCTAGAATTCTTCCCGTATAATGTTATAAAAACCTCAAAAATTTTTATTTCCAGTTAATCCTTTTCTGTATTTGTCAACGTAATTATTCTAACGAGGCTATGGAAGATTTTAATAACGATGCTATGACTGTTGAACACCACAAAATCCATTATTATGAAAATGGTGGAAATATTTTCATTAAGGCCGAAAATACAATATTTCTTCTACATAAATCAATTCTTTCATTATCTTCAGAATTCTTTGAAGATTTATTTAAACTCTCAAAACCTTCAACTAATGAAAATGTAAACATTATTGAAGGGACACAACAATCATCAAATACATTTCCTACAATTGAGATCAATGGTGAAACTTCTGAATCAATTGAAAGAATGTTATCATTTATTTATCCAAATACTTTTGTTGAAATAACTTGGGATAATGTTAAAGATTTTTTACGAATTTCGGACAAATTCATTATTAATAAACTTTTAAAAAGTTGTTCCGGATTTCTTTTACAACATTATCAAGAAAATATTTTATTATCATTTACTTTAGCTGAGAGATACAATCTTGGTACTGTCTTCAAGGAATCTTCTAAACTTTTATTAGATGATTTACAAAAATATCGTTCAGAACCTATTTACGATGAATTATCTTTAAGAACAAAACTTAAACTAATGGATGCTTGGTATCATTATACAAATTCTTTACATAAATACTTTAAAATTGTTAGTAAAAGAGCGCCAAAACAATTTAGAGAGTTTCTACATTATGAATCTCCAAATTTTTTTTTGAAACCCTCAAAGTTCTCTAAATTTTATAACGATTGTGAAATCAGATTTTCACGTGTTCATTACGAAAAAACAATACCAACTATTGAAGAATTATTAAAAGATTACGAAGAATTGGAATTTCAACCAATTCAACTAGACAAAGATAACAAAGATAACGAACATAATTCATATTTCTTCAGAATTAAACCTGAAATTCGAAGATACATTTTCATTGAATTGAAAAATTAATTTAAAGATTTTTTCTTTTTTAAAAGCTAGTGTGAAATTTTTTGATTCTATCTAATATCATGTCATGTCATTTTTTCAGATGCCATCCCTGATATATTTAGACATTAAAATTACCTTTTTTGTAAGAGAATTCCTAATATCGACTTTTTTTTTTTTCTTTTAATAAATAAATTTACAAATTATTCATTAAAAAAAAAAAAAAAATATTGTTGGAATTACGAAAGTATAAAATTTTTGTTTCTATATATATCATCAAACACTTTGCAAATATAGTTCCAAATAAATGGAACACTATACATAAATATATTTTATACACAGTAAATTTTTTATGAACAATTTGATAAAATCATTTGAGTCGACTCTGTAAACAAGCCTCTGTTATCAACTAAGTCTTGACTAACCAAGTTTTGCACCATTGCTTTGAACTGGTCTGCTAAATTTATAAATCCTTAATTTTTGATTTTTTGCTCGTTTTAAATGGTAATGAAAACGATAGCAAAAAAGCTCAACAAATGAAGTATATGTAAAGTCGACGAAATTCATTTAATATCTGTGTAAACTATCCACATCTAGCGACAATGGTGAGAGTTTTATTTTGTAATTGCCGGTAAAATGTTTAACTATCTGTAAAATATTAAGAACAAGTATCTTCTAAATGATGTGGTCTTAAAATAAATGCAAATCATGCATGTAAGTACTGTGCATGATAAAAGTAATTGGAATAAAAATTTCAAAAGAATAATCTTACTCGCAATATACTTCGACGAATGCGTCTCTCGGAAAAAAAATGCTAATCACCGTCACACGCGACTTCGCATTTTCGTGTAAAAGCGTGATTTTTTTTTTGATTAGCATTAAAGAAAGGCCTGCCGAAGAACTAGTACCCAATTTTTTGGTCTAACCTTATTTATGTAGAGTTTAACTTTATTGAACTAACCAATTTTTTGGCTTTATGATTTTCATATGAATAAAGATTTAATTTATTTATTTTTGCTTACATAATGAAAAATAAGCTAATTAGCCGTTTTTACAATTGACCTAATTTTTCCGTGACAAAATCCATTTGGTTTCTACATGCTGAACCACCCAATCTTTTTTTGAAACCCTCAAAGTTCTCTAAATTTCATTCGGGAAAACCACCAAAAATTGAAGAGTATTTTAAAATTTATTAACAATTGGAATTACAACCATTAAAGATCAAAATTACATTTTTATTGAAGTTTAAAATTTATTTAGTATGGAAAAGTTCTGGTTGGATAAATTCGATGTTAACATTCTGTTCCAACGGAAACGTTTGCATATATTTTTTGCGCGTAAATATCGAAAACTAAGTGACTTCGCTGAATTTATGGTTAAATTTCTAATGGACGAAACCAACACAACGTTCTAAGTAATAAAAAAAAAAGAGAGGTGGTGGAGGGTCAGACCAGATTCAATCAAAAAGAGAGTCTGACATCCCAACAGATGCCATAGGAATAGTATTATCCTGCTAAGGCTTACTCTCGTGCTTCAGAGAAATTGGGCACATAGGAATACACAGTCTCA
>CAJVPP010001601.1:0-18946 GCA_910592005.1 Funneliformis mosseae | reverse complement strand
GAAACCAATTTTAATGCAGCCTCACAGTATTTCTCCCTCAAAAAGATATGCAACAACAAATTTGTCCCTTTCTTATCCAACGAACAAGACCCTCGTCGATCTGGTTTTGGAGTTGGCTTCTTAGTAAAGAAATACCTTGCCGATCATATTTTTCGTCATGTTTCTTATTTCAATCGAATCTTTTTTCTCGATTTTCAATTTAAAAACAAAAACAAACTTCGTGTTATCAATGTATACTTATCATGTTCTGATGAACCTCTTCGTCTAAAAATAATTCAACAAACGCGTATTATTATAGACGAAGCTATCTGAAATAATTTCTATATATCATTTTAGGAGATTTTAATACAGACCTATCCAGATCTCACAATCCTACACATTCTCAACGTTTTCTAGATTATATTACTGACAATAATTTTATCAACACAATAGACTTTGTTAAAGCAATTGTAAATAGTAATAACTTCCATTCATACGTATAAGGTTCAACACGGACAACAATTGACCATATATTTATCGTACCTGCCTTACTTCCTGACTTCAACAACCATCAAGTTATCCCAGTAGATACATCACTCTCAGACCGTTATATTGTATCTGCCTCTATTGCTTTTGCTTCCATCAACCCAAGTTTTAATAGTACCTCAATGGTGAAGAAATTCGTTTTCCTGTATCACGATATGTCTAAGGATGATTGGTTCACATTTGCTGAGGCAGTTGAGGGCCGATGTAAAAAATCAAGTAAACTTTACCTGAAATCTCCTCCAAAAAGCTATAATAGACGCAGCCAAAAAACACATTCCTAACAAATACACTTCTCACCATACCCAGGATCTAAGACCCAAATTGCTCAAAGTTATTTACAAACGTATCAAATTAATACACAAGTTAGAACGATACTCCAGATCTTGTCTCTCCAAAGGAGTTTATGACACCCAATGGAGACGCCTATTTAACAAAGCCTCACAATTTGCACAAGAATACAATATTTCCCTACCTAGGCCAACTACATACTTTTTAAATTTACTATCAGCAACATTTCTTCCTCTCAAAGATCTAAAGAAAGTACTCATAGCTTCGGCAAAAATACAAGAAATAGAATACAAAGCAAAATCAATTAAAAAGGCAATTGAATAAAGATGTGAAAATTTCATCACAAATCAATTGGCTATATTTGATTCTCTCCTAAATCGTCTTCATTCTACCATTTTATTGGATAGATGTATTAATAATAATAGCCCAGAAAAGAACTCCTTACAGACCTCATAGAAGTAAAACGAGAAACTGCCAGACACTTTCAACAGGTAGTTGGCTCAAGGTATTCCAACCCTACAATTCTGAATTCATGGGAAGAAGATTATACCCCATTAGATAATCTGGATCCTACTATATATGAGCCCTAATGCAACCCCCTACTGAAGAAGAATGGTCTGGCATCATCAAGTCTCTACCTGATGGTAAAGCTCCTAGTCCATCAAAAATATCAAATGAAATGCTCAAATATTTTGGCCCGTTTGTCTCTAAATATCTTTAGAAAATCGCATGTTGTTGTCTAATCCACAACCTAACACCTAACCAATAGAACTTAGCCTATGTATATCCCATTCCTAAACCTAAACCATGGGAATATAATCTAAATCATACCCATTCGATTACCCTTTTAGAATGTTTCTAGAAAAGCTCTTATTAAGTTAATCAATAGTAGACTTCTCTCTATACTAGCTAAGAACAACATCCTTAAAGGTAACAATTTCGCTAGTTTACCCTTTAGAAGCACTTTCGAACCCATCAATATTTTGGATAACATCAAATATGACGCATCATTTCATTATAATAACCTTTGGATCCTTTTTCAAAACATGTCGAAAGCATATGACAGAGTAAATCTCGGGATGTTGATTCAGACGTTATTGAGATTACACCTTCCTATATCCTTCATTCACCTTATAATCTCGATTTTTACCCCTCACTTCAATAAAATTTTTACAGCATACAGTGATACCAATGCCTATTATGTCCTGTCAGGAATAGATCAAGGAGAAATCATCTCACCAATTTTATGATGTATTTATTATGATCTCCTACTGTGCAAAATTCAGAATTCAACTTTAGGATACACTTAAAGTGTCAATTGAAGGAAAGATATAACCAAAAGGTCATCTGCTCAATTTTCAAATCACGTACCAGCACTCGCTTACATGGATGATACACTCTAGTTGGCGGATTCTAGAGTGGATCTTCAAAATATAATAAATATTGCTGATTCCTTCTATACCCTAAATAGTATACAAGTAAATTGGGAAAAATCAGTTTTAATGACAAATATCAGAGACTCCAGTATTGTCAACTTTAGGGTCAATGATAAAAATATATGGCTTTTCCCACTCTTTACTAAAGATTCCACCCGCTACCTTAGAGTGTGGATTTCACTTTTTAACAATACTGCTTATATTCGAAATCAAGTTATAACAGAATTCAAAAAAGTTAAAAATGTGTTGAACAAAAAACGGTTCACAGCAAAATAAATAGTTGCAGTTTTTAACTCAGTAGTTATTCCTAAAATCATTTATAAGACTAAATTAACATTTCTACCATCTACTTTCTGTAATATGATGATGGCGTCATTCAGAGCATTCTTCAAAAATAAACTGTGCTTAACCAAGTCCCTACTAGTAACAATCATACATTCCACTTTTGGATACAACTTAGCCTATCTTTACGACAAACAAATACTAGCCAAAGCCTCTGATTTATTAAAAATGATAAATGATATTACTCTACTAGGAAATACTACAAGATTGAGAATCATGTAACTCTAACTCTTAGAATGGTTATACCTATCACTAATTACCAATTGGTCATACGATAATTCTTTCAAATTTAAAGACTGGTGATCAGCTTTTCTCTCAGCCGCTAAAGTAGATGGTCTTACTTTTAGTAAATGTTTGGATGAACACTTCAAACACTCTCAAATCATGGGTGGCTCTATACCTATTTCATCTATTCTATCTAACAATGTATATAGGAAGTCTATCAAGAACATTTGGATCCTTTCAATAATGTTTGTAGATCAAATTATCGCAATGGATGGATGTCACCTCTTTACCTCTTTTGATATCAACTGGTTTTATAATACAAATATATCACATGCATTTTGGTTCCAAAGATTAGAATCCCAACTTTTGCTTGATACCTCCTTTAGAAAAATAATGATAACTTGTCTACCACACCTGTCCATTTGTGACCTACCAGTATCACTCATTCAAATGAAAGAGAATGAACATAATAACCCACTTTTGTGACCATTTGGTCTAATCAATTTTTAACCCCTATTATTGGAAAAGTTAAAACTATCAATAATGAAACAATATTTGTACAACACTCATAGTCACATACGACACAAATTTTAGAGCAGATATTAACCCTTGCAATAGATGTAGCCTCTTTGATTCTACAGCAATTGTTACAAATATTCGAACAAATATTTACAAATTTGCGTTATGAAACTACCATCCCAATTTTGCACAGAGATCAAAATACAATACAACAAACATATAGGATGGAGATCTAGCCTTTCTGACCTTATGCTACAGGAGGTTGCACTTTCCAAACTTACTAATCCTTATCAATATCCAACAAAACCTTTGCCAGATCTAACTTTTCTTCCATTTGACAGTTATTCAATTATATCACTTAATACTCTTAAATCTAACTTTACTCCTGCCATTTTTCTTCAATTTTATACTGACGGTTCTTTTACCTCTTTAGGTTCTTTAAACTGCTGGTTGGGTATCGCGTGATTACAAACTGATTCAAATTGGCCAACACTTGCTTTCAATGCTACTCTTTTATCATTAAGTCCTTCTTTCACACTAGCTGAAATTGTAGCTATATTAGCTGCAGTATATATTTCACCTCATGACTCTTGTATAGAAATTTGTACTGATTCTCAAGCCGCTATCTCCTTCTTTCACAAATTGTTATTCATCTTCTGAGACTCCCTATCCATCAATCCTGCTTTCAAAATTCTATACTTTCACATTTGGTCAATACTTTTCAGCCTTATTGCTCAAAACAACATTTCTGTTTCGTTTACCAAAGTACAAGTTCACAAAGATGATTATTATAATAATACTGTTGACAAACTAGCAAAACAACTTCTTGCACAACCATTATCAATTAACAAAGAACATCTAGGTCTGGGCTATTACTTATATTACACTTCCAATCCAATAATAGCTTCTCATCAGCTATTCATAAAAAATAAAATACAAGCAGCATAGGCAGAGTTCTTGCTTTCACTGCCTCACCTCAACAAATATCATGATAAACCTATAGATTGGTCTCTACTTTTCAAGATCTTAAATGACGAAGAATCATCTTAAAAAATATCATTTATAGGATGTTTCAAAAAGAAATTTAAAATTAGAATATTGCTTCAACTGCTTTCTACTTTAAAGATAGTTAACTCCCATATGCTTACACTATACATTTCAGCAATATGTATCTGTTGTCACTCTCATATTGAAGATTTTGAGCACTTATGGCTCTGTCCTAGTAATCAACCTAATATTAATGAGTTAATCAACACACACAAGACCAAATTTATCACCCAACTCTCTAAGTTAAATACTCTTAAAGATAACCATCTAGTTCAAGAAATACTTTCAGATCCTATTTGGAATATATCACCCATCTCTACAGAATTTTGTTTCTTAGATATAATTAAAGGGATTATACCATTATCTTTGTCAAATAAAGTAACAGCCTGTCTTTCTGCCAAAGATTTATCACATAGCTTCTTGTCCTTCTTCTATCATGAGGTCTTCACATCTTGTTATGAGATATGGTTACAAAAGAACGTTGCACTAAATGATTGAAAAATTGCAAATAACTTTAAAGATGATTATACTACTCCTTGGGTCTCCTCAGGTTTTCCACATTCACCTCCCACTCCTTTAATTTCACACCCCACATCTTTTATAGCGGCTACCGTCTATGGCTCTCACTGGTCAAATTTTTGGAATAGCAATAACTACGCCTTCCTTTTCAGACGTTTGAGAACTGTACAATAGTTTAGTCTAGTTTGGTTTTCTTTTCTTTTCTTTTCTGTTTATAGTTTAGTTCAGTAAAGTGCAAGGTTAGTATTAATAAAGTAGTTTAGTCTAAATTAATTTATAGATATTTTTGTATTTTCTGTTTTATTATATGTACCTAGTATTTTATAAATTTAATAAAGATCATGTAAAACTGCTGCATTTCAAAAAAAAAAAAAATTCGCCAGGATATCCTTCAAGATTTGGGCTTTAAAACAAGTATAAGATCATGTTTCTAGTATTTGTGGTTGATGAGTTATAACCGTTCAAAAGTAACCAATTATACTTGCATTTCTTTTGGTAGCCACTGTAAGTATAAAAATGTAATTATTATTAAAAATCTTCTTAATATATATCATATAAAGAGTGTAATAAGATTATATAAATTGATTGCTAGAAAATCAAATTCTGAGAATTTTTTAGCAAAATTGAGATTTTTTATTACATTTTAGTTTTTTGATATTATTAAATTAAAATGTATTAAATTCTTAATTTTAGTCAAAATTTCTTAGAACCTAATTTTTCTAAAAATACACCCATATTTTCTATATATAATATATATAAAAAGTATATAGAAAATACCAAATTATAAAATATTATTATTAGTAAAAACTTATAAAAATTCAAAATACATTTTAAAAAATCTTTATAATATCCTTTATGATAAAATTTATAGTTTTGTAATTTTAGACCTATTAAATGATTTTAGAAGGATATTATTTTATCATAAAGAGTTATTAAGAAAAATTAAACTTCTATATTTTTTATTTTTTATCTGAGTATCATACATTTATTCATATATACTATACATTTATCATATATATACTATAAAATATTTATATAAAAATTTTGATTTTTTCCTAAAACTTTACTTTTTTTAATGACTCTTTATAATAAAGTGACAGATATAAAGAAATATAATCAAGCAGTTCTAAACCTTCGAAAAAATATATAAGAGTATTACAATGAGTATTATAGAAAAGATACTAATAATTTTTTATTGTAATAATACAAAATTTATTCTAATTATAGTAAGATAAAGTAATTAATAAAGAAAACTAATAATATTAATATACTTTATTATTAAAGATATATAAAAAATAATTATTTTAAAATGTATACAATAATAATAGAATCTGAAAATTATTAAGATAACATAAAACTAAATTGCAAATTGAATTCACATCAACTTGTAAAATTTTAAATATGCAATTAAAAATAGATTTATTAAAAAAATAAATTAGTGAATTGAAAAATAAAAATGCTAGACTTAAAGATATAATTAGTGATCAGAGTATTGAAAAGCAGAATAATTTAATTCCTTTAGAACTTTTTAATATAAATTTAATTTATTCTAATACTAATTAATTTATAATTAATTATATTTCATCATAGTTAAAAGATATAATTTACAAATAAATATGTTATATTACTTTATATTAAGAATATCTTACTTAATATAATAAGAATAAAAAAGATGTATTTTATAGTAATAATTTTGGTAAAAAATTTTACAAATGAATAATAACCATAAATAGATATAAGTAAGTAGTAACAAAAAAGAATAATAATATATTTTAGACTGATCTAAAATTATGAATAAGATATATAGTTTAAATGTATATTGAGAATTATATAAAATAGTCCTAATCTTTAATTTTATATTAATCTATTTTTTTTGCAATTTTTTTTAATATTTATTATTTAAATTTTTTAGTAGAATATTTTTTATGAATGTCAAAACTTAATCATTCACTTTATTTATAATTGATAATAAGTTATTAAAAACTTTTTCTTTACTCTTTCTGTATATATCTTACTTTTTAAAATAAAATAGGCAAAATCTTGGTAATAATTTTTCTCTTATATGATACTTTCAAATTTTCAGAAAATTTGTTATCAATGCTAATAGATTTTATATTATATGATAAGTTTGAATTTACTACATAATCTGATATTTTTTTACACTAACTTAATATTTTAAAAGATAATTAAATCAGTATAAAAAGATAACTCTCATACTAAATTTCAATACTTTATTTAACAACTAAGCTAATACAGAAGGTTAGTACTCTTAGTATAAACTTAACATCTATCAGGATCAGAAAGCTAACTTCTTCATTAAAAAATTTAATAACTAAATAACTTAGAAATAAAAAAAGAATAATAGTTAAATTAAAGAGTGAGTGGTAATTAAATTATAAGACAGGTAACAGTTTACTCATAAATAGTAGAAAAGGTTTAAAGAAATAACTAAAACATAAAAAGATAATCAATAAAAATAAAAGAAAGTAGCATTCAGTAAATTATAGAGTAGTAGTCAGATTATAGATATTAGATTATAAAATGATATTTAAATTATAGAGTGATAAACAGATTATAATATAATAATTAGATTATAGAAGAGTATAGAGCGGTAATAAGATTATAGAATGGTAATTAGATTATGATTAAATAATTAAATTATATGGTACTAATTAGATTTTAATATAATAATTAGATTATAAAGTAATACTATAAGTAATATATTATTCTTTAATATAATTATATTAAAGAGTAATTTACTACTATTATTAATAATTATAGAATAAATGCAAATGTTTGCCTTTTAACTTTAGAATTTAATATTATAGATTCAATTAAAATTTTTTTCCAATTATCACTTAAATATTTATCTTATTTTATATTTTATATGATTTATTTTTTAATATTAATACTATAAATAATTAAGTTAAAAATATTTTAATAAAAATATATAAAATTTATATTGCTTTTTTATAAAACTGAAAAAGTGAAATTTATATCCTTATTTATTAAATTGTTTAATAATAAAATTTTATTGTATGATATAATAATTAGAATTGTTTATTGAACAAATGATACTAGTACTTTATACATGTATTTGGCTCTATTATAAATGTTGAAATTTAATAATTTTTAATTTTTATTAACATCTGTAATATAACATATATCATGATAATCATAAATATCCTTTTTGATATTTTACTTACTTTTAAGTTTAATTTATTATATATTTTCTAATAAAATTTTATTATTTTATTTATTATTTTATTTATTTTTATCCATTTATAATTTGTAAGAAATATAAACAGTGAATTAAATTATTATTATGATTAAATTCTAAGTTAAAGTTAAAATTTAAATTAACTAATTAAAGAATTAAATATGTGTAGAACTTAACATAATAATAAATATAAATTTGATAAAAACAATAATTGGAAATTAATAAATCGAAATCAAAATAATGCCAGTAATCACATGATTTATTTTACTGGCAACGTATTTAACGATCACATGACATATACGGTCAATCATCCAAACATTGGATCGGGACCCACGAAACGTAAGACGAAAACGTAAAGAAGAAAACGGGAAGAAGAAAAACGGAATACGAAAAATTTATAACGACGAATTTAATTTAATTTAACGACGATTTAACGGACGATTCATTTATGAATTAAATAATTTGACGATTTTAACGATTTTTGCCATTTTCAGATTTTGTCAATTCATCGATTTGCCCTAAGTAGGAAAGAGAGAAAAAAAGGAATGCAAAGAGAGGGCTATTGGAACGAACATCCCCAAATCAACTGAGTTAATGAACTGGTAGTATCCTGTGGAGAGGTAAATGCGTTGTCTCCTAGGAACAACTGGGCCCCGAAGTTGGTCACATTTTGAGTTTGCAGAGGCATATGTGCGATCCTATTCAAAGTATCAAGATTCGAGTGTTTTGAAAAACAATTCAACAAAATTCTTTTTCTTCGTTTCTCATAAATCTCGGCTTTAAAACCACGTGATTTTTTTTTGTTGTTTGGGGAATTAACAATATCGATTTTTCTATTTGATATCATGATATCGATATTATTATTCGCATTTATTTGATAAAAACCGTGGGGGTTTTTATACTTTTCACCATCAATTATTAGCTCGGCTCGGCCGTTGGATTTGTGAGATCGAAATTTCCAAATCATAATTTATTTATTTATTTATTTATTTTTCTACGTCTTTTTTCTAAGATCGGCGACACGATCAAAATTATACAATGAAAAAAAGCTAGACCCGGGTATTACAGTTTTCTTTCGAACATTATTAACGTTACCTCATTACCGTTCCAGAATAAACGGTTCTACTAAAATCTTGGCATCATATGATCAATACAATTGATCTATGTCGAAGGTTTATAATTGCACAAAAACCTTTCATGTAAAACCTTGTATATAAATATATTATATATATTTAATTTTTATGATTTTTTGCCCCGGGCAGTGCAAAATTTTTAGATTCTTACGACAGGAAATTTGACATGGAAAAGGCTAATACATATATGATAAATCTAAGACCGATAAAGGAAGAACTACTGTGATAAAACATTTTCCAAAAAGGGATGTCGACCAAAATATCACTGCCAATCGTTTCCAAAAATAGATTTTTCGATTTTTATTTTTTAAGTAAATTTAAGTTTTACAAAATAGAATAATATAAAAGTTAAAATATGACATTTAAACCTACATTTTACCTAGATAATATAAAAATTTTCATCTAAATTAATCTACCCATTTGTAGATATGATCAGCAAGTATATAAGTAAATCGATAGCAAGCCCATCAATACGAATTTAGGAATTGAATTCCGAATTATTAAATCGAATATCTAGCTCATGCAGTAAAATCCGGGGCGGTTATGTTAACTTAGTTGTGTAAGTGCTTTACAACCGTTTTATATATATATATATTTTTTTTTTTCGATATGAAAGTATCATTGACTATTAATCATCAAGACTTTTTGTTTTAGCAGCATGAACATCAATATCATTTCAAAGCATCAAGTAGTGTTGGAACCCTTTTTTGAATTTATCGAACAATCCTAAAAAATTTTATCAACAAGTTAAATTAATCATGTATTGTGACTCGATAGGGTGGTTTTCTTTTAAAAAAAAAAAAAGTACGCACATTCCTTTGAAGTCTCCGCATTACGCTGCATGCTTCATGACAATGTGTAAGAATAATATAAGCTGTCTTCTCAAAGGGTACTTTCAATTGTGTACAACTCAATTTTTTTTTCAAAAAACTTAGTCACCGAAGCAATACCTACTCCCCTGCAGTAAAAGTATAATGAAAAAATTTATATTTATTGTGGGGTTTTGTGGGGGGGAATATCTGCACTTGTCCTAAAATATACTTTTAATTTAACCTTTTTCAGCCAATCGTCATTATAAAAAATGTACATTTCCTTTAAAGGATTTTCCAGTATATTTTTATTTTCCATTTTTTTTTTTTATTTATTTTTTTAACTTGTCAAATAAATATTTCTAATTTAACGCTCATTAATTAATTTTTACTATTTATTCATTTATGTTTGTAGAGTAATAAATGAGAAATTTTTGATTTTTAAAGATTGAATTCAAACGATTCAAACGAATAAATCGACTATAACTTATAACAATGAAAAATTCTTCTTGTCGAGTTTACTATTAATATGCATCATATGCAATTGAAAGAACAATATCTTAAAGAAGAATTAAAGTAGATCACTGACTACAAATGTATACCCCACCGTCACCCCGTCTTGAAAGATAGTATTTTGAGTAAAGATGAAATACAAAGATGTGGCTTTTATTTATATTATGCATGACTTTTGAACTTAAAATTTAACGCATGATTGAGGAATATTAAGTCAATATTTTGTTAATCTCTTTTTACGTAAATTATTTTTATGTAATACCAAAAAAAAAAATAATAATAATAAGAAGATCGTGATTAACCGTGCTTTTTGATACAATAACAAACAATTTTATTTCGTTAAAGATATCAAAAATTGAATTTTCTTTTTATTTTTTTTTTTTTTCATTTTTTCATTTTTTTTATTTTTTATTTTATTTTCATTTTTTTAATAATTACAAATAGTTTACGCAATTGTGGGTCCGATCTTCTGGCTGATATGCATAATGAAATCCAAAATGGGTTACAATAAAGTATTCCCCACTCTTGGACAAAAAAAGTTCAACTCGAAAAAAAAAAAAAATAACTGGTAATTTTTAACGTTAAACCTTTTTAGAATTTTATTTTACCTTGCGGGTAATCCGGATGAACAAATTCAAAACCTCATTTGACGCTTGTCCCCAAGGTTTGGGCAAAATTTACAATGGAAAATAAACTTGTAAAAATCAAATTAGCCTTTTCATTTACAATTCCTTTTACAATTTTTAACCCATTCCATTGTTGAATAATAATATGAATGCATTTCTTGCATTGTACTCGTTAAACAAATCGAAAAAAAATAAATTTTAAATTTTAACACTTTATTCAAGCTTTTTTTTTTTCCTTTTTTAAAAAAAAAAATTTGAAATCACATTTGTCATTGTTCGAAATAATGAATGGATCAACTTGGAACTTTTTAATTTGTAAATCTCTGTTACATCATTTGAAATATTGTTCCGCAATTAGATTAGCAACGAATTTTTTTATTATTATAAATATATGAATTTAACAAACTTTGATAATTGTCCTCCATTATTCGAATTTCATAAAGTCATCATCATTTTGAAATTGATTTGGACTGGTGGAAATTACGATGACTTGATGTTTGGACTATGAATTCGGTTCAAAATAATGATAATTTCGAATTTGAAAGATCAAATCAAATAAATATTTGGATGATTTTCATGTATTTAAAAGGCAAAGAAACCTTTGATGTCGCATTTTATCCTTTCACTCTTTCATGTTTAAACAATCATTCCTTTTCCTTCTTTATTCTATCATCATAATAATAATCTCAAAGGTCGTAGAATTATACACATTTTCAAATTACGTCTCTTGAGACTGTAAAATCATCATCCGTTCATAACAAGAATTTACAATAATGCAACTTTGAAAGAAGGAATCTTATAATAGACAAATTAATAAGACATAATCAACTAAATGCCAACTATAATATTAGCTACCTCGGGTGGATTTAACATGTACTGAATAATTACAAGGCATCATCGACCCAATTTGTTTCTCAATGTGGATGAAAAGGCCAAAGGCGATGGATAAACCTTCAACCCGATATGTCATTGTTAAGAGCGATCATAACTAAAAAAAATTATCATTTGCTTTATCGAGACTTTTGTGCAATAGCGGGCGGACATCGGGACATTTATACATCACACAACATAGACAATATAATGCTCTAGACTAATTAAAAATATATTTGGATACTGTTTATTGGCGGCACCTCCATTTTCAGTTTTTTTTTTCCACAGATATTGATGGTCATCCAACCTATTCACAGGATTTTTTTTTTTTTTGATACGAATAATATACGACATAAGTTATAGCCTGAAAGATTATATATACCATTATTTTACAACAAAAAGTCTCTTATATACCTAATCCTGTCGTTACGATATAGTATTTACCGTAAATTCATTCTACCTTGGACCTTTCATCCACATTGCGGAATAAATTGGGCTGAAAGAACCTTGTTTCTTAGTATTCTCACCATTCACTCGAAGTAGACATATTCTAGTTGGCATTTAGTTGAGTATGTCTAATAAATTTATCTAGCTATAAGTATCTTTCAATTTTGCATTATTATAAATCAGACCTTCAGTTGGGAATTTGAAATTATTATGAATTGTTTGATTAGGAAATATAAAATTTTTTTATTTGAATAAATTGATCAATCATTTGTATTACATAATAAAATTCATTTAATTTATTATTTAAATCGATTCCTCATGATGAAACGATTCCTCGATTTTGATAATGTTTCGATCGATCATAAAAAGTTTCATGATTATCATTTCCCAAATTTTATTTTTAAAACGCTAAAACCTGGGGTACGATTTATGTTGCACAAAAAGATTTGAAAGTTTGAAAGCTAGCATTTCTGTGATATTTGCATTTTAATTTCAAAAAAAGTAATTTTAAATATAAACATGCCTACCCAATTTAATAAATTTTTCCTTTTCTAATTATGGGTTCATTTTTTGGGGTGAGGGCGTAAGGTTTAATCATGAGAAAGTTATTTTTCTGAAACTCTATTGTAAAATAATATTTATTCATTCATTTAATACATCGTAATAGGCATAGCGTAAAGACACAAGCTAACTAAACTTTAACCATAATCAAAATACATGGGTGGGTAATAAATCTAATCTAATAAATCTTAATATTGTCATACTAAAAGAATCTTCAAATACAAATTGAAATAATAAAAGAGAGAGAGGGTTAAATATATATTATATTCTATATGGGTTGGATGGGAGGGTTAAGCAATTTCTTAATTCTTAATTATTATCGTGCATTAAAGAAGTTTAAATATATTTGATTGAATAAAGGGTAAACATAGCAATGAAAAAATAGTGCAAGTAACAGCTCCTCGATTCGAAAACTGATTTTTCTTTTTTTCTTTTTTTTTTTTTGAGAACAACGCTTTTTTATTTTCTTTCTCTCTTCGAATGTTCTTGTTGAAACGTTCTTTTCCTTAATGGTATTAAAATAGATGAATTTTTTGTTGATCGTACCAATCGGAAAAAAAATTCATTTTGTTGCCAATTTGTAATAGCGCATAAATTCAGATGACAGCAACAAAACAACTTAAGCGAAGGATGTACCGTTAAATATCGAAGTAGCAAACGCATTGTCCGTATTCTGTGGTCCCATTTGTCGCATTCTCCTTAACATTTCAGCATTATTGTAGGTTCGGATATAACGACGATGCAAATTTTGAAATCTCTTGTTTCTTCGAATAATGACAACAACATTCTTACGACGTAAGGATACCATTTGTAAATGGAAGGAGGTTAAGAAAATGATGGTAAAGAATCCTTTTTGAATAGTTTATATATGAGAGAATTTATTTAAATTATGACGATAAATTTTGATAATTTATTTTTTTTTTTCTTTCATTAAAACGTAACGATGAAAATTTTGAAAAAGATGAAATTTTTTAATTAAATTTTTGAATATTTTGTAAAAAAAGTTTGAACGGACAGTTAACCCTTTTATAAGATTTATTTACAGGGAGTACGTTGAAATATCATTTTTACAACTTTTGTGATTTAGGAATTATAACATGAACGATTCAACATCTGCGCGCCTTTCTTACAATTGGTCATGCAAATGTCAAACTCCATATAAGAAAGAAATCCAGATTTTGGACTAACATCGTTGTACCTATTGTTCAAACAAAATAAAAATAAAAATAATCATTAAAAAAAAGTTGATTAAATATTGACTATTGACCCCTGTAATGTATGTCAATGTGATGGTTCATCTTGTCTTTGTTTCAATTATAATGCATTTCGCAATTTTTGGTCTTCAATTTATCGAATCAAAATTCATACCTTTATTAAAACCCATATTAGATAAATTGAATCTTATTTTAGTTTGGTTTTATTAATTGAAGTACTTGTTTCCGTTTGAATGGTGGAAAAGATTTGCACATATAATAGTGATACCTTTGCCAAGAATTGGTACAATCGAGTTTAATCTTTTATTTGATTTATAATCCATTAAGTTAAAAAACCATTTTTTTTTTTTTAAAAAAAAAAGAGCATACAAGATATAGTCGAAGAGGCGCAGTAATGTTTAATATAATAAAGAGTATTTATCAATTGATAATCAGTGTTGAGATACAACATCAAATGGTCATACAAAAAAAGAACTTTTAATCCAAAATTTTTTTTAAGACTGATGACAAATCAAAAGAGAATGACACAAATTCAAAACAAACAGGTGATCTATATCTCTTTACTTTTGATTAGTTGACTTTGCATTGACCACTTCAGATCGGGGTAAATATTGCAGCATCGTTAGGATGTCAGACACAAAATGAATTTTAATTAACTATTGTTAAATAAAAACTTTCAGCCGAGCGAAAAAATCATAATTTTACACAAGAATATGTTCTTTATTTATATATCAAATAATACTATTTTCTTCTTTCATGAACATTAATAGAAGCTCTTCACTGGTTCAACCCACTAGAATTCTTTGATATTGGAGTATATGCATCGGTCATCGGATGGCCTAGGAAATTCTTTTTTTTTTGTTTTTTTTTTTTCTAAACGTACGAATAATCTTTTTTTTTTTTTTTTTGTGATAAATGCTTTGATGAATCCCTTAACAAGCAATTCCGTGGTTTTCTTATTAGCTTATATAATATTATATCCAAAAATAAAAACATCCTTACGAATTTCAGTTTATAAATATAGTTATATGCTAGTCCAATTAGTAAGTAAAATAAAAAAATCTTTTATTTTAATCAAGAAAAATCGCGGCAAAAAATAATCATCATTAAATGTTGCCATTCTTTTTAGTTCAATTTTCATTCATAATATGTATGTAAAAACAATTGTTATCGTGAAAACGGAGTCTCAATTCCATTTAGTTTTTTGTAATCTTTAGATCAGCAAACTACATACTTTATTTTTTTTTTTTTTTTCCACATTTCTCCTTGTTTGTTCGATATCTCTTTTTAACTCGGTTATAAAAAAATTCGGAGAAGAATGTAGCAATATCCGAATTGATTTTAGGTTTCGAATCAACAATTGCCGCTAGGTCCCCTGATATTTAAATATATTTTTTTTAAGAGATTGTAATGGCTATCACGTGACTAAATTTACCAATATAACTGTATGGGTATGGCACGACGATTTCTGGTTATATATCACATGATATGGCTGTGGCGCGGCGGCTGCGCTGTCAGGATTATGTACAGAACTGCAATACTACCAAAAAAATTATAATTACCCTTGAATCACAGAAGTTCGAGTCCTTTCAAGTTTCTGCACTGTGTGATAATAATTGATGAATAAACAAAAAAAGATATGAAATCACAATCTAATGATTTTTTTTCGCGGGAATTTGATATTATACTATAATGATTAATTTATCGATTAAATTATTTTACTATGATAAAAAATATATATGGGACCTTTGCAATAGAAAGGAGAAAAAATCAATTTTACTTTTATATGCTAAATATGATTTTTAGGTCAAAATATATTCAGATCTAACATTAACTCAATTTTTATTTTTTTCCAGCTGTTTTCCTCTTTTTATTGCAAGGTTCAATACTCTCAAACTCTCTCAAAAAACTCTTTCAAACAAATTTAATAAAATTAAGCAAGAAAATGTTAACACATAGCTCAAAAATACACTTCAAAATACAAAACATGAATGGTATAGTAAGTAAGAATATAATTTATATAATATTTAGTGGAACAACTGAGTGATATAAGATTTCAGCAAGGGTTAATATTGGAAAAAATAATCTATTTGTCATTTATAAGAGTAGTCTTTTAATAATTTTTATTATATATGATTAATTTAAAAGTACCAAAAGTTTATGGCATTAAAAACAATCAACTTTTTAAATTTAGTAGATTAATATTATCAGCTATTAGTATATCCAGAGGAGACACATTTAAATTGTTTAAAAGAAGGTTAAAGATGCAGTCAACCTACTTAATAATGTAAGTGATTACAGTTACTTAATGATCATTTTCTAATATAAGTATATAATTATTAATATTAAACATTTTATTTAATCCAGAAATTGAATAAGCTAGATGATTGATTGAATAAGCTAAATAATCAAACTCATATACTTGCTATATATATGGTTTATGTAAAGAATGATATGACTTATAAAAAGACATATTTTGAATTAATTAAATTGAAATAGGATTCTTTCACTTCTTCCTAAACTAAAGACTAAATAATAGCTAAATAAATTAGGATTTTACAGTTTATCTTAATTATTAATCCTAATTTTAAAATTTCTAAATCAATCATAATAGTCTAATTTTAAAATTTTCATAAATCAATTACAATTAATAGTCTAATATTCTATAATTTGTTATAGTGTTGCATATTTCTTTTATAAATAAAAAGAAAATTATTTTGCAAATTTTATTATATAAAATCTAATATTGATAACTTTTTTAATTTTTGTTAAAAGTACTAATAATCATTTTTACTTTTCTATTCAGAATATTAATTAATAAGATAAATTGTATTAGTATAAATAGCTTAGGTAAATAAAAGACTAATATAATTAGTAGGTATTAATATATTTCATTTTATAACATATGATTTATAGTTATAAGATAAATTAATATGCTAAATTATTTAAAATAATTAATTAAATAAATATATATTATTAGATCAAAACTTGAGCTATACCAATTTTTAAAAAATATTTAGGAATAATTGTTATATTTGTTTTTAATAATTTATCTAATCATATAAAATTAGCTAATAATTCTTTTAATATAACAAATATAAATTTCAATCTTAGTAGTAAGCAATCAATCATACATGATATAATATTTAATAATCAAATTCAAACTATAGTATTTTCTTTTGATTATCCTAATGAATTATTTCATAAAAAGCCTATAGAAATGAAAATAATTTTACAAGAGCATAATTTATGAGATTTTAGATTAAAAACTTTGTAATAAAAATAATATATTATTAAATAATTCAAGTTATTATACATCATATTTTAGCTATTTAAGAGATTTTTGCAATCAAAAACTATTATTACTAGGGAATAGTAACCATTCTAATCTGAAGCATAATAAGACATAATTTTTTAATATTCAATTTTTAAAACACATATAATCAGCAATGTAAAATTCTATTGATTGATCAATATACATGATATAATAATATTGCATTTCTTTAACATAAAAATTGATTGTTCTCATACTTCAGATAATAAGAAATTATTGAAAAACTTAGATACAAAGTAATTTTTTATTTTAAATTTTATTATGAGTTTAATTATATTGAAATGTATTAAGATATTATAAAATAATATACTTAATAATATTGTAATTACATATGAAAAGAATTATAAAAAATAGTTCTTTAAAGTATATATGTAAATATATACAAAACTCAGCCAAATTTATGAAATACTATAAAAAAGTATTAATAAATTTATAAGCTATATAGAAGTTTACTAGAAAAATAAAGCTTTAAGAAATTTTAACAAAATATTATTTTTTATTTGCATTTTAATTTTTGATGTTATTAGATTAAAATATAATAAAATCTTAATTTTAATCAAAATAATTTCTAGAATCTTATTTTTCTAGTAAACTTTTTATATATATTTTAATAAAATATAAATTACATAGAACTATTTTAGATTTTATTTTTAATAATATTGATAAATTGATAAAATAAAGTTTATTTTAAATTTAAATTATAATTATTGCTATTTTTAAAATTATGTAATCCTTTTGCAAATCATCTAAAAAAATTTACTGAGATTTTTTAAATTAAAGTAAAATTTTCTTAATAAAATAACTATTATAATAAGATTATTTATGATTCTCTAGTGATTCTTATACTTTAATCACAAGTATTTCTTATTTTATTTTTATTATATAATTTTTGATTAAAAGTTTTAATTACTCAATACTGCTAACTTTTAGCATTGATTTAAAATAACAAATAGTATATTTGTACTATAATAGTTTTTATATAAAAAAAAATTGTAGAAACACTTTATATAAGTAAATATACTATAAAAAAAGTTTTAAAGATTTATAAAAAGTGAGTTATATATTTAATCTATAACTAAAAAAAACTGAGAATTGTAAAACTTTCAATGAAAAAGATATGAAAATAAGTGATCAATAAGTATTTTATTATAAATTATTATATTTTTTAACAAATAAAATTATATATACTTAGAGTTCCAAATGAGTCGAGTCGAGTCGAGTTTAAAGACTAACTCTATTCAACTCATTTTTTTCAAGTCGAGTCGAGTCAAATTTATTTTATAAAATCTTTCAATTTGATTTGATTTGAGTTATATAA
>CAJVPP010001600.1:0-18956 GCA_910592005.1 Funneliformis mosseae | reverse complement strand
TAAACGTAGTACGAATTTTTAATTACTAAATTCGGTATAGTAAGGGTTTTTTTATATTTAAAAATCTGTCTGACACTTGTATTGTAAAATTCGTTATATCAAAATTCGTTGTAGAAAGAGTTGACTGTATAGATGAAAAATTTAGCAATTGAAATAAAAAATATTAGTTAAGTAATTAATACATATACAATGCATTCATATAACTCACTTAAAAAAGCAGATATAATTACTAAAATTATCAAAAAGCTCTCATTTAAGGCTCTTAATAAATTCTGTTAAATAAATAGCATTTGATATAAAGAAATCCAGTATAAGTTTAATAAAGATAGAAGATACAAGTATTAGAATATCATAAATTAGAATATAAATGAGAGTTCCAAATAAAAGAAGTAGAGAAAAAATATTCTTATAATTATTTTATGCAAAAATTATTTCATCAAGACATAGAGAATTTTTATATTAAAAGAGAAATTGAGATAGCTAAAAAACAGGTAGAGATCGAAAGCTATATACTTAGCAATAAAATATTTTACAGACAAGAAAAAGAAATTGTCAAATATAATATATAGAAGATAGCTAAAAATGTGATCCCTTGATAGAAAGCAAAGGATGCCTAAGATTTTATTTAAAGAAAAGCAATATTTTTATTTAACTTACTATCATAAACTAAATTAATAAATAACGCATATATGTAATTAGCAAAACAAGTTATAGCATTAATATAAATATTATAAATTTTGTTCTAAAGTAATAAATATTTAGTTATTTTTTTCTGAATATAAAAAGAAAATGCCTTCTAAAAATATTATACATATTCAGAAAAAGAAAAGATATATGCTATTCAAGAGATCAAAAATTCCATTATAGCATTAGAATGTGATAACAAAGATATATCAAATATTAAAAGTATTGGCTGAGAAATCTATTATCTATGTGATGCTATAACAGGTCCTTTAAAAGCATATTATTCTCTGAATCATCTGAGTTCAGTTTATTTGAAGAAATAATAGAGGAGATAGTTATATCTAAAGAAAGAAAAATAAATTTTTAAGTTAAAAAAGCTAAGCAAACTCAAATAATAGAGTAATTAAATTAGATATGCTAAAGATATAGCTAAAAAATTAAGAAATAACTGATGCAAAATCACAGGTAAGTTCATCACTAACCTTACACAATATTTACTACTATACAATCTGGTCAAATATGAACATACATATAATAGAGTAATCAGCTTTATCACTGTTAAGAATAAAAGACAGAATAGAGTTGAAGGCGTGTTTGATTATTCTGAATTATATGAATATTGGAAGTCTGATCCAGTCTAAATAGATAATCTTCAGCTTGAAAGAATTTGCTAAGTTACAAATTATACGATAAAATAAATACTATTGTCACTGGGTTCATTTTCATTTATCTTAACGTCTAAATTGAAAGGTTGCGGTGGCTGATTCTACATATTGGAGTTTCTGACCTTAGGATTTTTTCTAAGTCCTACAGGTATCTATTATACTTGAATCAACTTGGCAATTTATCACGTCTTAGAATTTAAGATATATTTAATCGAACTTGTAATGACGAACTCAATAGCAAGTTAGTATAATATATCACAAAAATTCTAGATGAGAGATAACGTTGAAAAGAAAAGTAGTTTGTGTAGATTTAAATAGATTCCTTTATTTATAACTTAAAACTCGTATAAAACTTACAAATAAGTTTATAGACTTACAATTGAGTTAATTTACAACTTAAGCAAAAAGCTATTCTATTTATACAAAATGATTTTGCTATAGCTAGCTACTTGCTACGCTATAAATTAACTAAATATAGATATATTTCTTAATAAAAATATACTTAAATATAATAAAATAATAAAAATAATATAAATAATAAAAAGAATAAAAATAAATTATAAACGTTAAAGAAATTATAAATAAAATAAAGTAAACAGATTAAACAGACTGTTTAGAAAATACAGAAGAAACAAGCGAATCAGGTGAATTTTGTAAATCCTTCAAATTAAATGATTTTCTAATACAATACGTTGATCAAGATCTTCCTTAATATAATCTACATAAAATTAAATCTAATATCTTTATAAATCATTTTTCTAGAGCAAATTTTCAACGCTGACACCATAAATCTGTATAATATAATAATTTTTAAAAGAAAATATTGGCTAACCAGTATCCTATTTTATTCTTAAACAAATGTGAGAAAATGTGAAAGAATGTCTATATATAATATAAGATATACTTTAAAAGTAAATAGTGATGACAAAAAATATGTTATGAAAGGCTGAGAACTTTAGAATTACAAAATTATCAAGTTTAAAATCAACTATATGTCTTGCAGAGTAAATCTTCATGTGAAAAGGTATAAGAATTCTATTTATATATACTTTTATAGAATTCTTAACATTATACGACAATACTAATTACATCTTATACCTTTTTATCTTTTTCTAGTAAGATATAAAGCATATAGTAATATATGAAAGTTCAGCTAATTTTTTGCAAAAAACATTCTTGTAAAAATAACGCAAAATAAGATATGTATATATTCTTTAATGTAAGTGAGCCAAGAAATTTTCTTATTATAGATTCTTACATTTAGAAAATAAAATAACTGTTAAAGATATCACTCTCAATTGTTTTATCATTTCTATAGAAAAACTTATAAATATCACTTACATTAAAGTAATGCATACAATTACAATTGGTAAAGATGAAATTTATAATGTTCTTGAGGCTATAATTCAAAGCAGATTGTGAGTACCAATTGATGAAATTCTACTTAAAATATGTATAATTTAAGCCAAAAGCAATAATGAAAAGATAATGAATAGACGTATTAGTTTTTCTGATTATTTTACTGAAGAACCTAAAGCGAAATACTTTTATATTACTATATACTTTCAGTCAAAATAATCTTTTATATTATATAATAATGATATATTCACAAATTTATTTTTTATATATTAGTTACTTCAGCAACATTTTTTTTTATTTTTTAAATAAAGCATATATTATGTTCTTGTCATAAATCTTGAAAAATATTATGTGTAATGATGTAATAATATTGCTTGTCAATTTTGTATTACATATTAATTACATATATATTAAGCAAATGCATTATAAATTGATACAAAAAAATCTAACATCTCTCTTTGAATGTCAGAAATTAAAAATACTTTTATATTTATAAACCAGCTTTACCTATAACTACAATCAGATGTATATTTTTTTCACAAGCATAAGCACAAATATATATATATAAATTATGCTTACATAAGCTTCTTTACTCACTTCATCTACTTCAATAATGAAAGAAATTTTTACTAGAATAATATCAAATGTTATTAAGAATTTTGATACAAAAGAGCTATTAAATATTTGAAGAAGAAAGGCTTGAAGCTAAATGAGACCTATTTTAAAATTTTATGAAAGAAAGAAATTGTTAATCTTGATTTTCTTAAGTTAAATGAAGAAAAACTTGAATATTATAACATGAAAGGAGGGTCAACAACAAGAATTGTAAACTTCATTGAAGGTCTTAGCCAAAAATTATGAAACTATTCCTTATTTAAAACTCTTGACGACTTGAAAGAGATGTTATGTAAAAATAAAGTCAATGAAGAAAATATAACGAATATCAAACAATTTACTTCTAGTGTGTAATTACTCTTTTAATTTTACTTTACTCTAGAATTAGTTATCATAAATAATAACTTATTTTTTCTTTACAGTCTTTAAAGAAATTAATGATGATAATAAGGCTTTTTGTTATTGCATAAATAATATAATTTTAAAATTGTTTAATACTACTAATACCAATAAGGTAATGCATTATAAATTTATTTTAGTATTATTACATGCATCTATTACCATAGCTATAAATCTTACCTTTCAAGATATATTCATTATTTTGCAAAAAAACATTTCAGATAAGAATGCAACAGGTTGAGTAGATTATGTAATCAAAAGTCTAAAAGAGTTCTTCTATATTATTGAAGGGAAAACTTGTAATATTAAGATTAGATATGCTCAAGTAAGTCTGTTTGTCTTATCAGTCTATTAGCTTCAAAATAAAAAGACCAAAAAAGTAGTATATTATATTTCTTAGAATTTAGTACAGCTTAAAAGTGCATTTTAAACAAATAAAAAGAAATAAACTGTAGATCAAGCATTTTGAAATAACTATTTTGATTATATTTATGGTATTGTAACTACAAATACAGAGTGACACTTTATCATATATACTCTAAATGGTATTTTCTATATAAGTGGTAGTGAATACTAAATTAATCTTACAAAGTTCGCTGTTAAAGAAAATCTTGAGCTAATTTAAAATAACGTAAAAAGGGTAATAGATATAATTATTGGATTATTGAAGGATTGGGTTAGTATAGATAGTTCTTCATTTAGCAAAAGAATTAGAATTAAAAAAAATTATCAAAAAATAATATGTATCATAGGCTAAGTTCTAAATATTTGTATTTATTTTACATAAATTAATAAAAATTTTCAATTGGAGATTTTGATCAAAATCACATATTTTTTTTATTTTGAATAATTATATATAATAAATTAGTTTATATATAGAGGGTACCTAAAAGTTTTCAAATAACTTATTTGGTAATCAATAACTATAAAAAGAGTGTTCAGTATTTAGTTTGTTTATACATAAACATTATATTTGCATATAATATCATAAATCATCTGATTTATTTATTTTACTACACTTCACAAAAAAATGGAAAAAATATGAATTAACCATAGAACAATGCAAGGTGATATTTTATTATCATTAACGTGAAGATTAATACCAAAAAATTGTAGAAACTATTAGGTATGGAAAAATAACAGATTTTGATACACTAAAATGATATGATGAACTGATTCTATAGATTCTAAGTATCGATCTAGACAACTATATTTAATTAATAATAACTAGTGTAAAGACTTAAACATTTGGTAATAATAAAAAAAAACACAAAATTGGTAACTATATGCTACCTATGTTAGGATGAATACAGTTAATAATTTTAGCAGAGAAAGGTACAAACTAAGTAATAGTTGCTTAATACGAAATGTAGAGTTTATTATGCTCTAAATAAAATATTAATTAAGCTTTAAAAATTTATACATTAAAATTTTTCATTATATATTAAGTGAAAAATCATTTAGAAACTTTTGGGTACTCTCTGTAGATCATGATATCAGAGCTTGAATTGTTGAAATAGTGCTTTAGTGAACTTAAAGCTAAGAATACCAAGCTTAAGGTTAAGAATACAGAGCTAAGAAGGAAATACTAAGATCTATGATTTTAGAATTAAGCTTTTAGTATCTGATGCTAAAATAATTGAATTTAAGTGCAGGAATGCTGAGATTCTAAGAATGAATGGGAAATATAATAAGAGGCATGATGTCAAGATAAAGAAATTAGAGCTGAAAAATGCTAAGCTTAAAACTAGACTCATAATAATAGAACAAAATGACCTAAAGGAAAATAATTTTTCTAATAACAGGTATATCTAACTTTAATTTAAGTGTAAACTACTATGAAAAATCATTATAAGAGAAAGAGATAGATAATTTCTTAGATGATTAGAGAATTATTTTTCTGAGAAAAAAGCGAATGAAGTTAAGCCGATTAATAAAAATACTTCTAATGATCTTGATAAAATTATCATAAAAGTTTTAGAGCATAAGATATATTTTGATGATTCTACATCTCAATCAGTGACAAATCCTATCATCTCTTGGTAACTGCCTAAAATATTCACATTGAATAGTTATTACTTTGTTTCTTTATTTTGAATTATATAAGTAATTTAGATAATAGCATTGTGCAGTAATACATCATCACTATACTCTGCAGTATTAGACATATGATTTAACTACATTTTGTGTTTTTTACACAGTGCTCTTATTTTTAGATCTAGATGTGTTATTTTTATAATAAAACTAGTATGTAAAATTCACATGCACAATATGCACATGTGCATATTAAATTTTTTTTTGCACTATTACACAATATAAAATGTGCACAAATAATTATAATCAGACCTCTCTAAATGCATCCTTCAGGACTGAGTAAAAGAGTGCATTTAGAAAGGGTATATATTAATAGAAAATATACATTTTAACAAATTTTTATAATATAATAAATATAATTTTATTTTTATTTACGTATATCAGAGATCTTATATTAGTATAATAAATAAAATTAGTTAGATCTACCTAAAAAGAAATATTAAATATAAAAAATATATATATTTTTTTCATAGACTTATCTTTGAATAATCTAAGCCTTAAAGAATCTGATAGCTATAAGTAGGTAAGTGATTTAATTATTAGTATAATTGATCGATTAAAATAAAATTAATATTAAAATTATTTTATAGATTTACCTCTGAATGATCCATGTCTTGAAGAATATAGTAACTACAAGTAGATAAGTGATTTAATTTGTTTAATTGATTGATTAAAAAAAAAATAATAAAAAAATAGAATATATTTTTTTTTAGGACTTACCTCTGAATGATCTAATACTTAAAAAATCCAGTAATTACAAGAAAGTAAGTAATTTAATTGTTTATTTGATTGATAAAAAAAAAATAAATAAATATAAAAAAAATATATTTTTTTTTATAGAACTTATCTCTGAATGATCAATACTTGAAGAATTTAGTAGTTACAAAAGGTAAGTAATTTTAGTTATTAGTTAAATTGATTGATTTAAAAAATAAATATTAAAAAATTTTTTTTTCACATAATTCACCTCCAAATGGTCCAATGGTTAAAGAAATCCAGAATCATTAAGTTAAGCAAGATTATAGATAATGTGAATGATACTAAAGAGTTAAGACTGAAAAAAAAACTACATGTATATTTTTTTAATTACTAAATAATCTTTTAAAGGGTTTATTGTTATTCTATTTTTTTTTTCTTTTTAACTATTTAGTATTGATAATATGTATGCTTCATGTTGTATTTCAAATAAATTAATAAAAATATTGAAATATTTAGTCTTTTTAGAAAAGTTGTGATTTATGTTTAAGGAATTTTATGATCTTTTCAGAAAGTTAACCTTATCATGTATCTTAGACAAATTTTATTCACAAGAGCTCATGAGAATTATTGAAAATAAAGCTCACTTTAAAACATTTCTTCATTAAACAAAATAAATCTAAACCTTATGATGTCAATATTATTTAATTCTTTAACAAATAAATAAGCATTTGAACTATCAATAATTAAAAAAACTGATGCGCGTCTTTTTAAATTGACATTAAAGTTTTTTTTTCACATCTTAGCATTTGACATTATTGTTTTAACAAAATTCTATTATTTTCCTTCTATCGATACTTACCTGGTCTTATATCACAAATTATATAATGACAAATATTTAGCAAATATATTTAATATTTTACTGTTATTGTATTAATTGATCATATTTTTGATTTAGATGTCATATTTTCAAGATTCAATTTTTTTTGTTTTATGATAAAAAACATAGATCAATTAAAGTTTCCTTTTATGGTAAATCATAATAAAAAGTTCGCAAATTTATAATAAACATTTGCCTCAAAAAAAGATTGAAAAATAAAGCATTTTGCAAATATTAGATAAATGCATATTATTAAAAAAAAGATCATGAGGGTAAAATCCTAAATGTGTAATCAGATTAATTAATTATGATCTATGTAATGTATATATATATTGATTTCTGTTTGAAGAAATAACTTTTACGTAAATAATTATTTAAAAAAAATCACTACTAATTAAACATTACTTGGATTGTGCATACCGTATTCTTCCGAAAATAAGCAACACTTTTTTGTTATAGTGTTGCTTATTTTCAGGTAATTTAATAAAATAAAGAAATTCAATCGCGCAACCATCCAATCATGTGATTTTTGTCGATCGAATCATTCGCGATTTATCACGTAACACACAAAACAGGTTTTAAACAGGTTTTATTTTTTTTATGTGAAATGGCAAAATAAAAAAGGTAGTTAAAACTGTTAAACGTAAAACTCAAATTGTAAAACGAATACGAAATTCATACTCAGTTGAACATAAAAATGAGGTCATTGCCTACGCAAGAAACCATGGAAATAACGAAGCAGCAAGACACTTTGATATTGATCGTGGTATGGTGAGTCGGTGGGTAAATGCAAGTTTGAAATGGACGAGTGAAACTAAGGGGAAAAGCAAGCGGGTTGGCTCCGGTAGAAAAGCCTTATTTCCAGAAGCAGAAAAAATTTTATATTTTTTGGATGAACACTAATTTCATAATATTTTTTTTTATTGTAATAATAAAATAAACAATTGAATGCATTTATAATATGTTTATAAAGCTAAATTATTTATTTATTTAAAAAAAATTTTATTAAAAAAAAAAAAAAATTCAATTTTTCCGAAGTGTTGCTTATTTTCGGAACCTATATAAAACAGGTGTTGCTTATTTTCGGGGGTTGCTTATTTTCGGAAGAATACGGTATATGTTTTAATTGATATAATGGTTATATAATTATCACAATTTTAAAAATTACTATTTTTTATATATCATTATATATAGGAAAGGAATTACAGGTAAAATGATAGAATTTGCAGTAAAAAAATATAATTCACATAGGAGAACTTCTGATAATATTTATAATAAGCTTGTTTTAAATATTAATAACAATCTTAATTTATATTAAAATTCAACTTTTTGACTTTTTGTTAATATATGAAAAGTTTGCTAGAAAAATGGGACTTTGGAAATTTTTTGACCAAAATTAAGATCTTATTACATTTTAATCTAATAACATTAAAAACTAAAATGCAATAAAAAACAAATTTTGTTAAAAAATTTCCAGAGCCATATAAGTCATATATCATGTGACTTGTTGAGCTCTAGACCTTAACCGAGGGGGTGTAGACCCTTATCGTCCAACCCCATGTATAAATAAATATTTTTAAAGTGTATATCACGTGACATACACAGTTGCGGTTTAGGATAAAGGTCTACACCCCCTCCTAGGTTAAGGATGCCCCTCTAGATCATGATTGGCTTGTTATATCACATGATAAATTACATAAGCAAATGGATTTGAGACTTTTTTTTTATTTTATGAATTGATTTCTTTTTTGCAAGTAGATCTCAATTTTTTTTTATTAAGTCAAAATCTAATCATAAAATCTAATTTTATTTAAAATTTTTAGAACCAAGCTCTTCATTAATTTTATTTGCGACACTTTCCTAAAATACGTTTCTATTCCTTTCCAAGTTATGATATTCTTCATTCCTATTTCTATAAGGATACAAGTTTGAGCATCGGTCCAGTCGACCTAATCGAAAGGCTATTCACCCCGAAAAAAATTATTATTTGGATGGCGGAATATGAGATGTTTTTATAAGCATTTACCTACACATCAACCCGAGTACAACACTACATTATCCATACATTTGCATTCGAAATTTACTATATTTTAATAGTGTTATTTTTTTCAACCATACATGCAAATGTCTTGTAACAATCACTAGGAGTTCTTGAACTGCTCTCCAAGCATACTTTAACTCGAGCTGTTTTTCAGAGCCTTTCAATCTCCGCGATCATCCTCATGCAATACTTCTGGGAAAAGCGAGTGTTTATACGTCGCACAAACATGTCAGGTGATTAGCAAAGTATTATTACACGTGATTTATCAAGTAACTCAATTTCATTTATGTAACGAAACCTGTTATATATTATTGCTTTATTTAATGAAATAGATGTTGCCAGAAACTAAAAACCAATACATTATTACATAGTAAACCTGTTCTATTTAAGCGAAAGCTTTTCTGTAGTCCTCAAGATCAAATGCGGTTGAGGGTGTTCCAGTGTCACGTTCGGTAATCCGGTTAATCCTGGTGACCGAAGTGACGACGTCTGGAACTCCCACCTGATTTATTGCCCTTTATCAAATAAAAAGGAAGATTAAGTTGACATTAAAGAATCTGAAAAACATAGATCAGTCTTCATTCATACCATGGTATGTTTACACTAATTTGATTGATCCATACTCCAATGGCGTTACCATTTGGAAATGTAAATACAACGTTGTTATAATTCGTCGCACCATTTGCGGTAAGATTTGCAATAATTGCAGCCAAGTTTTGGCCTGCAACACCATTTCGTAATCCTGGAGCAGTGCCAATATCATTGAATCCTGCTGGATTCCAATTAAATACAAGAGCTGGCATGTTTTCGTATCCTTTCAAAGCTCGGAGAACCAAAGTAGCTGTGTTGTGATTATTAAGGAAGGGAGGGAGGTTTGCAAGTGCTAAAAAAGAATATTGATCAATATATATTGACATGATCATGCACAGAATTGCTAAATTTTACATACTTGTGCCGCTTTTTTTTGCTAATTTTTCAATCTTCTTTTCTTGAACTTGTATGTATATAATGAATAGTTATTGAAAAGCTCAAAATTTTACTGATTTGATGAAAAGCATACCTTTGTCACGAATATATCTGAACGGGTTTGCCATGCTTGCGAAAAACGGAAAGAAATTAAAGATTTAAATAATATTTTATCAAAGTATTTTATCAAAGTAAAGAATATTATTTTATCATAAAAATTGATTTATCATTAAATTGATGTTGCTTTTTGTGTGACATACAGTTTATATAGGCTGTGGTTTGATTTGCAAATGGCACACAGTATACGGTCTGCTCCGACCAGTTGAAATACTTGATATACTTTTTCGCGTTGATTTTTTTAGCTTGTATATGGATTTTAACTATATCAATGATATCAAAAAAAATTTTTATTGATAAAAATAAATTCAAACGATCCTATTTTATTTTATTTTATTTTTTTAAAAATGATATTCGTTTATCAAATAGAATCCAATAAACGGAAAAGACTTTGAAAAATGTACAATCGGAATTGCATTTTCATTTTAGAATTAATATTAGTGACTATAATAATTCAAGTAAAGATCTTGCAAATGAAATAGTTGAATTTATAGAAAATGCTGACGAATATATTTGGATTTACAATCAACAATATGAATACTTTATCAAAAAAATCACGTAAGAACTCTGATCCATCAAAAACAACAAGACATTTTATCAATGGGAAGATTTGAATGTGATGACTCACTTCGGTTATGTCACCTGAGCAAAATGATCGACTTTATTAAATTATGTCACAAATGCAACCAGTGGCCAATTGAATAATTGGACAATTGGACTTGGTCCAATTTCAACTAATTAATAAAATTAGTTTATTAAGTTTTATTATATTATTTAATTTATTAAATATTAAATAAGATGTATATATTATTATTAATATAAAATATTAAATCTTTTATTTATTAATTTTCATTTACAATAAAATTTTCAAAATAATTTGATAATTCTAATTTTCAATAAATTATATGTATTAATAGAATCTATTATTTCATCATCTTGATCTTGTAAATCATTTTCAATCATTTTCTATTTAATGTGATACCATATTTTTCTAATCATTAATCAAAGTGAATGGTTATGTATATATATTATTAAATCTTTATTATTAATTTCATCATTAGTATTTATATTTCATTATCAGAAAGAATAAAAGTTCTATTATTTTCAATATTAATTTCTATTCAGAAATAATAGAAAGATAATTTATATTTGATTTATATTTTTTTATATAAAATTCTAGTTCTTAAAATTATTGTTATTTTTGCATATTAGCATGAATTTGTGTTAAGTCCAATATCTTTCTGTCTAAATATTAAATATAATATAATTAATTTATAATTAAAATATATAATATAAATAATATACCTTTAAACAATTTCTTCTTTTTGAAATAATATCATCCCATTATTGGAAATATTTTTAATGATACTATTAATACAGTAATTAAAAAATCTTGTTAAGCAATTCTATATAATTCTTTTGAATATTTTTATAAAATTCTAATAATTTAAAATATTATTTTAAATTGTTTAAAAATAAATTTAGTATAAGGATATTTTTTTGATCAATATTCTTCAAATTCAGCTAATAAACTTTTTAATTTTTCTGAAATCATATATAATAATAATATAAAATTCATTTTGCTAAATGTGAAAATTATAAGTTTAAAATTACAGGTGAAATTTTAAGTCATGATAAAATAAATGTAATAAAATATTAATAATAAAAGAAGTTGTTTCTATTTTTCTATCATTGTTTAAGACTTACAATAAGTTTAAGAGTTAATTTTTTATTTAATAAATATTTTAATTATATTATTATATCTATGAAACTTTATTATATAATTGTAAATTATAATGTTAAATATTATTAAATATAGTATAGTATAAAATTAAAAGAATTTCAATTTATTTAATTTGATTTTACTAATCATTACTAAAAATACAATTCAAAATTTTAGTATAACGTAAAACCTTTATAATAGGAATTTTATTATAGTAAAAATAGAACAAATTTAAAATATAATAAAAATTTTAACCTACTGCATCAGTTAGAAGTTGAATTAGTATTAGAGTAGCTTACTTGAATAGTGAGTATTCTATCACTATTACTATACTACTAATATATAAGTATTACATATATATATTTATAGAGACTATTTTATATTAGAATGATCCCTTAAGAGTATAAAATCAGTTGCACATACAGAATAGGAAGAATGCGTATTTAGAGAGAGTCAACTATATAATACTATCAGATCTCTATACAGTTACACTCTATATAGTTATACCTTTATATAAGAACTTATTTTTGCAAAATGAACTTTAAGCTTATTAATTTACCTCTATATAATCACAAATTAGTTATAGTTATTATCACTATATGATTTAATACTACAAATCATTTTTATAGTAATTAAACCTCTTTATAATCATAATTTTCTGATTGGTTTATATTGAAAAAATCTAATTGGCTGGTAATTTACAGTAATATAAAATGTACACTTAAAAATATAACACTGAAAAATAGAACAACATAGTAATAAGATTTTTATTACTCTGATAATTTTAACAAAAGTTTCAGCATTTTTTCTATAACAGTACTTTTTATTAATATAAATTTTATGCAAATAATATTTATATACAATATAATACAATTTTTTTTATGCCTTTCTAGTTCCCTTCCTTTTTAACATCTTATTTTATTAAATGAGTTTGTAAATGCTTCCCGACTGATTTAGATAACTTTAACTAATTTAAGTAATATTCTGCTGTTAACATGCAATCTTTTCAGATTACAATTATTAGACACAGTGTCAGAAGGTTGACTCTTTTATAGTCTATATAATAATTCTAATTAGTTTACAAGATTCTTAGCTAATTTGCTACCAGTTTATCAAGTTAATTCAGTTTATTAGACGTGAACAGCTTCAATCACAAGTTAAGAGTCGTCACAATGAGTTCAAAAAGAGTTTTTAGATAAGAAATAAGAAATACTTTATTGAAGTAAAAGAAAATATTACGATAATAATATATGAACGAAATAAGAAATGAAAATAAAAAACAAAGATATATGAAATGAAGAGTAGCATTATGCTATCTTTTACAAGTGAAAGAGGTTCTATATAGCCATCTGTACTGTCTTTTTTAATTGACAAAGAGGTTGTATTTATATCTATTTTATTACATATTTTGATATATCTAATATATTAATTATGTTAACTATATTAACTATATTAACTATATCTACTAAATTAACTATGTTAGACATGTTAAATATGTTTGACATTATCGATATTTATACTTCATCACACAATTATAGATCCATGATCATTAAGATTGACACCTAGTTACACTGTTATAAGTATTAGTCTTAAACATGAAATTTGTGAGTAGGCAAAAAAATAATAATAAAAAACATCATGAAATTGCAAAATATTTTAATGAAAAAACCTGACTTTAAATATTGATTGTAATACCATAATAAAGATATAACAAATAGTGAAAAATGAATAGAAATCGAAGGTTTTAAAGAAATCTTCAGACATAGAAGAGTTAATTTCTATTTTTTAACAATGCTATAAACTTGTGAGTAGAAAATATAATAGCAGGTAATGTCATTTTAACAGATTTATTAATAAAGAAAAAGGTAAAATTTTTGCTAATGCATTTAATATACAAGAAGATGAGTTAGTTTTTCTAATAGTTGATTAGATAGATTTAAAAAAAAGAATAATATTTATTAACATCGCAAATATGAGAAATTAGAAAGCGTATTGATAACATCTCTTTCATAAGAGAGAATTAAACTCTGTCAATTATTAAGCCAATATTTCCTAGACCAAATATATTATATTGATGAAACAGGTTTTTATTATAGAATGTCTTTGAATCAGACACTTTCTATTAAACCAATTCTTAGTCAAAAAAGAACAAAACACGAATTACTATACTTTTAAGTATAAATGCTACAAGAACTGACAAACTTAAATCATAGGTAATTGATACATTAAAATGTCTAAGACCTTTTTTACATATTAATTTAAACCGTCTTTTAGTTCACTACTGTGAAAATCCTAAGACATAGATGAATTTAAAATTATTTGAAGAAATACTTCTTGATATAAATAAGTATTTTAAAGCACAAAATAAAAGATTTTGCTCTTAATTGATAATGCCTCATTACACTTCAACCTAAATTATCATTTGCACTTTAGGCTTAAGTTCAAATTCAGGTTTTACTTCGAGTTCTATTTCAAGAGGATGCAGTAAGTTAAATTTAATTTTTTTTTAAATTTAAAAGTAAACTACAAAAACTTACTGAATTAGTGCTTTTTTTAAAGGAAATCAAATTTTAAGATAATTCTACTTTATTAGATACTTATTAACTTCAGCTTATACATGTTGAAGTGATCTTTTTACCACCAAATATCACAAGCCACCTTCAACCTCTCAATGCCAGAATTATTGTAAGTTTTAAAAATCATTATAAATGATATTATTATCGTTATATATTACAACTTTTTGAAGAAGTTCAAGATATCAATAAAGAAAAAATTAATATCAAAAAAGTTATTGAATAATGTAACTAAAGAAACAATCCGTAATTGTTAGAATAAAATCAGAATATTATCTTCTTCAACTAATGAAAATATAGATAATGTAATAAGGGTTCATCAAGAGACAATAGACATAGAAATAGCAAGAATCGATCAAATAATTGATGAACTTGATGACCCTTGTGCTTCTTCATTAAAAAATGCAATTGATGATTTTTTTCAAGATTTAGAAAAAATTCCAACTAAAGATCTTTTAAATGATGATAAGATCATAAATTTAATCAAGAAGTGGTAAATGATAATGAAAATAATGATTCTGAAGAGAATTTCAATGAATTGTTTACAGAATTGGATAACTTTTTTTAAACAACAAATAACGAATTTAAAACACAAGATTTAGATATTTTTAAAAAATATCAAAATATAATATAACAACTTGAATTACAAGCTAGAAAGCAAACTTCAATATCTAATTTTTTTAGCAATTAGACATTTAAAAAATGGATAAAAATAGATAATTGTATAAAATTTTTAATAAAATCAAATTTTATATGCTTTATTTTAATCTATTATACTATCAAATTAAACTACTTCTATAATCATTTCACATGATTTATAATATAAAGGTGATGATATAAAGGTTTTATTATATAATCATACCTCTATATAATTACCAAATTTGATGAAATCAACTTGATAACTATATAGGGGTCTGACTGTATTAATATCTATTACACAACATGAAGTATATAAATTGTATTTTACTTCTTATTCTTTGGTGTTGAAAACAAGGGCAGATTAATATTAGAACTAAAATTAGGATTTAAACCAACTGATTCTGAATTGGAAATATTATGAATAATCCTTACTAGGACCTTTAAATGCTCCTGGAAGATAAAAAGAATTTACTATCAAGTAGAAAATAGTTATTATAATTATAATTACACTGTGAGATACTCACTGCAAAAGTAAGTAAATATCTAGAACAACCCTCCAATAAGCCAAGTTCAGTAGGCTGTGATGGTAACTGGATCTTTCCAATTTAGGCCAACCGTAACATTGGCCCTTTTGCATCCAATTTATATAATTTGATTTCATATCCTACATAATATAAATAAGAATTAGCATATTTCATGTAGACATAATGCAAATAATATCATATTAATATATACCAATGACTTGCAACCCAAAAACATGCAATTTTGATCTTATTTCTGCTTGTCCATGTTTATAGGCGCAGGTTCGCAACTGATCTAAAAGTCGTTTTATTTTCATGACTATGCGTCGCTTGTCAAATGCCACTTTTGCAGCTGTGGCTTCTACTCGTCTTGCAACTTCACCTGTGACACATGTTGTTTTCTCTACTTCCTTGACAATAATACTCATATCAGGTCGGCGATTTGTGGAACCACGTTTTGAATCCCTATAAATATATTCATAATTCAATTAATATATGTTGAGAACAAAGTAATTATCAAATTATGTTAACAATTACCATTCAAACCAGATTCCATAATTTTCAAGAAGGATTGTGATTGTAGGTGCAACATTGTCTATAAGATGCTTCATTTCTGATTGCTTAGCATGTGCTGATAGATGCTGTGCAAAATGCCAAATACTATAATAATAATGACATCGGCATAAACTTTTGGAGCAATAACTTTAAAAAAAATCATATTAATATTCTCATTTGTCTGAACTTACAAGTGTCCATACAATCTTTGCAGTTTTGTTGTGATGACATCATCTGCTACACAATTCTGCCAATTTTGAGCAATATGCTTTCCATTGCTGTGGCTGGCATCTCCAAACATGCCTATAATAATATGTAAGTAATGAGAATTACTGTACAAGCCTAGGGAAAGAAAATAATACAACATACTTGATTATACTCCATAATTATTTTTTCTGCACATGATGAAAATGTTGAAGGCACCAAAATCTCAACATCTTGCAACAGATCGTGCCACACATCTTCTTTAACTCTAGTCTTGAATCCACTATCATCAGTCAAATCAACAATACTGGATAGGGCACTGCAGAGGAAGACATTTGACAAATTGACTATGCATGAACTATTTACTATTAGAATATTAATTCTTTCAGTTTACTCACATTCTAGACTCAACTCCTGACAGGTCAGCTTTCTTCAGCATGTCTTGTTGATATTCTTTAAGGATATAGTGAATGTTCACATCACGAACTACCCACTAAAAAAGATTTGTGAGAAATCATCAAATTTTTATTGATAAAAAGAAGCTTCACTAACCATGTTTGAAACAGGTATTATCTTCAGCTGGCCAGCAAAATTGTTACTAATACTAAAGACTTCATCCACTTCATCCTCTTCATCCACATCATCCTCTTCATCCTTATTATTATCTACAATGACTTCATATACATTTCCATTTTCTCCTGGCATTAGTTCTGAATGTGCTTAAAGTGTGGTTGGAGTTCTGACATACTATGATAAATATATGATGAGAAACTAGAAAGTATCACCTCAACAGCCAAGTGGCTAATAATGAAACTCATAGCTACCTTTTTATAAACACGCCTATGCTCTTCATCATCAATATCACTGTACATCTGTTGGTTGGGCGTTCCAATTTGATTCCGAGGTCTTTTTGTCTTTACTCTGCACTCAGTTTCTAGTGTCTTGAAATCATGCCAGTATGATAGTTCTTACGCATTATGCTTGGAATAATACAAACAAACAAAGAGTACTCACGTCCATTAGATTTGTAGTTGCCGTCTTCGAAATCGCAACCTTTGCCATATCGACATTTCTAGTGATTTCCCGACTATTGTGTCTCTAAAACAAAGTATTGGTAATTGCAAAAACAAAATAAATAACAGCTGTAATCACGTACATACAATTTCCCACTTTCGGTCAATTTCACTAAAAAAGTCAAGAACTTCTTTTCTTCGAAAAATTTCTTCGGCGTTCTTGGATAATTTAATGGCTTTTGCCTTCGCGTTTGCATACATGACAGAGGATTTGCTACTCTTCTCAAGTGTTCGTTTGAATGCATCAATGATATCATTTTTGCTATCGGACGAGAATAGTACACGACTTTCCAGATAGCGAAGACAGCTCACAGGGGACCATTCGTGAAGAGCCGTGTCATTGAGAAAGTCAGAAATATATTTTTCAAAATCCATATCTATTGCTGTTTAAAAGAAGGCGAATAAGTGGTTGCTTTCGTACGCAATGAAGACACTTTATTATAGTAGCGCTCAACAAGCTGTATACTGGAAGAGGGACCCAGGCGTAGGCACTAAAAGCCGCATTGAGCGAGTTATAGTGAGTATCCCGCAATCCTCAAATCCAAACATCGAAACGCAGGGCCGACCATACGAGCGTAGGATACAAGTCTTGTTCGGTATACTGGAAGAGGGACCCAGGCGTAAGCACTAAAAGCCGCATTGAGCGAGTTATAGTGAGTATCCCGCAATCCTCAAATCCAAACATCGAAACGCAGGGCCGACCATACGAGCGTAGGATACCGTAACACGCTACTTCTCTATTGACGATATGCAAAAAATCACTTAACTGGGTGCTTCGAAGTGCTTTTCTTTTTCCCTACGATAATTACTATGACAAGATAACATGAATATCGCGAGGAACTTGACACGATAACACGACAAACTGCCGCGTCTCCCGAAAATCCTGCAATGTGACTGGTCCTGATTGATTCGTTAAAAGTAGTGTTTAGGGATGGGAAATTAACGGTTAATTAAGATTTGGTTAATTAACCGGTTAATTAACCGTAATATAAATTTTTAAGATTTTATATAAAAAAAAATTTTTATTTATCGTTATCGCAATATTAATCGTTATCGCAATATTACTTATTAAACGGAAATTTATTATTTCAAATAGCTATATATTGATATTGTTACAATAAATTTATTACATTTGATTCAAATCCGAAAATA
>CAJVPP010001599.1:0-18965 GCA_910592005.1 Funneliformis mosseae | reverse complement strand
TTTTTAAAATAAAGTTCTCATTAAATATAAATTAGAATAATAAAATTAGATTATTTTTGCAAAATTTTAATTAAAAATTACGTAAATTAAAAAAAAAAATTGTTAATTATTCAGAAATTTTAATTAGTGGTAAACCTAAGGATAAATCAGAGGTGAATCAGTGGTGAATCAGTGGTGATTATCGGAATATTATCATTGAAATTTGTATTTCCTTCTGAAAATGAAAATTTAAAATCACGTAAAAATTTAGCAATTTTATCAAAATTGTAATTATTAGATAATTTTATAAATTGGAATATACGTAACGCGTAAAATAGAATTACGATTGACTTTATATAATTAGATAATTTTGACTAAATAGAATTACTCATTACATGCAAAATAGAATTACTCATTTGAAAATGTTTCAAATTTCTGACATATGTCGATATAATTTTATATAAATTTATAAGTATTTTTTTTTCTTTTTTCTTTAATTGTTAAAAAATTTAACAATTTTTTATAATTTTTAAATTTTCAATTTATCAAAAATGCCAAACACAATCGATTGGGACGATAATGAAGTTAAATTGTTGATAGACGAAAGAAGAAACAGAAACGAAGAATATTGGTTTATGCTTGGAAGATCAAAGTTATCTTTTTGGAAAGAAGTTGCGGAGAAGATCAAAGAAGAATTTAATACAGATGTTACGGTGGTGCAATGTCAAGCAAAGTTTAAAGGGATGGTTAAGGATTGTAAAGTAAGTAAAATCCTGATTAAGAAAGCAAGCGATCTAATTGTATAAAATAAAAATTATAAACAATTAATATTTTTAGTTATTTGAACTTTATGCGAAAGGAAATCCGAAAGGAAGGTGGAGTAAAGTTGGTGAAAAAATATGGAGAGCAATTTAAAACTCCATTTTGGAAAAAACCTGGTAAGTATTTAAAAATGTATTCTGTTTGATATTTATAGTTAAATTCAACTTTTTATTTTTTAGTTTTTCAAGTAGAAGAAAGAAGGCGATCTGAATTAGAGCACCGTAAGTTTTGTTATTTAAGTTTCAAATATTTTAAACTTATTTTAAACTAAATTTTATATTTACTTTACTAGAAAATTTAAATAATTCTCGTTCTTCTAATCCTCCTTTTTTACGAAGATCTGCATCACCACCTTTATTACCTAATACCGAAATACCATCACAAATCGTAAACTCCTCTATATAATTCTTTTTTTTTTAAACCTAATTATTACTCTAACTATTGACATTCTTTTTAAAACAAACTTTTAACTATCACTCTCTTCAACTATTGTCATTCCTTTTTCTTTTTCCATTTCCTCCTTTAATTTCACATTCAGTTTTTTTTATAATTTTTTTTTTGATTTTTGTTAAAAAAAAAAAATTTTTTTTCCTAAACAAAGCTTGCCACCTTTATATGGTGTTTAAGATTAACAATTATAGGCTATTTATATCTGGCCAAGAGCAAACATACTTTAACAATTATAAATTTATTCTATTTGTAGTTTTATTTTTTTATTTTATTTATATATCATTATTGTAATAAATAATAGAACTAATTAATATGCAAAAACAAAAATTTTGTTATTAAAATTCTATTTCATTAGTTTCAAAAACTAATGCTTTTTTAAATTTTTTTTAGATAAATAATAATAAAAACTTTATTATTTAGATTCTTCTAAATAAGTTATTAACTATAGTTGAAACTGCAGCTGAAAATTATCAGTTGAACTAATGGTCTAACCATATTGAATCACATAATAAAAACTGATATTTATTGTGATTCTTAATCTTGAAACTAAACTGAACCAGTTCGATTATACAACTAATTTAAAACTGGTTTATCTTTAACCATTAATATCCCTAATAATAAATTATCACATGCATGTGACTGAATCTTCTGAGGTAAGTACACCTATTTATTTAATATATATCTCTAATTTTTTAGACTCAATCAATTCGCCTGTCATTTCATATGATGCTTGTGCTCTTTATATCAATGTAGCTTTGAAAGAATATCCTTACCTATCCTTATATAATAGTAATAAACATAATGATGTATATGAATTTAAGAATTCAGGCTTATATTCTGGATATGAAAAGAGTATAATAAAGGAAAAGTAGTCAGCTGATATATAAAGGGTTCTTATTATATTAAGTACTGATCTTTACCTAATGAAAAAGAAATCAAGATAAATGCTTCACCAGAAATGATTTTATCAATTACGTCTCAAGCAAGTAAGACTAATCTAACTTATGACTAAGCTTATTTTCGTAAAAAGATATTAGATCAATATTCTAATCTATATAGAGAATATAGTAGTAAAAATTTTGATTATTATGGGATTACTGATGAGACATCATATGAGATCTTAAGAGACCATCTGCCTATTATGCAAATTAAGTCATGATGATGAAGAAATAGAAGGTAGGTATAAAGTTAGATTTTACTTTATTAAATATGAATAACATGAAATTGAGATAACTGCATAATCTTTCCTACTCTATGAGTACAGAAGATAATCTAACTATTTTTTTGAAAATATGATAAGAAATATTAGACAACTTACTATCTGAAAATTTTAAATTTTTTTTTGAATTGATGAGAAAAAAAGGATTTAAATTATTTGTACTTGTATAAAAAGAAAATGACTGAGTCTGATAAAATATTAACCTCTGAATATCTGGATTGGCATATCAAATTAACTTGATTACTAAGTATTTTGACAGATAATATTCGTTTTAATTTATATAAAAAATATAAAAAAGAAACTGGAAATGAGCCATGGTAATTATTAGAAGCTAATAAATACGTCAGCAAAGTCTTAGGCCTCTGATTTCAAGTCCATCACTTTCGAAGCCAGATCTAATCCAGAGTTAATTATCAAATCTATGTTAAAGCATTTCACATACTTAAAATTTCAAAATAGTTTTAGGGAAATTAATAATTATAATTTTACATCACTTCAGCCATGGAGCTCATTATATCCTATTTGTGATAAAAAATATGGGAATTATGGATTACATAGTGAATGGTATAGAAATGAAATAGAATATTATCTTACTTACAATAGTTCAAGCAATAAATTCAAGTTCGCAATTGTAGTATAGAGAATTTCATTATATAAGACTGATTACCTGAAATATGCAGAAAGATATCAGGAAAACTCTTGCTGATAGAGTATTTTTTGTGTATGATATCTCTGATCATGCTATTATTAAAACAATATAGGGATTTCTTTTCAGTAATCAATATTTTATCCTGTTTACTTACTGCGTTTTTGTTACCAAAGGAGGAACAAAACTACAGATTATAATTGCTTATCTTTTTTTTTTTGAATAAAAAAGCAGGGATTTGGAAATGTGTATGCTAATCGTCATGATTTGCAAGGGATTAATAATGAAAAAAAAGTGTATAATAAAATGTTGATCTCAGGATCGTTTGCTTCTAAGATTAGAAAGATTTCCTGGATCTGGATCATTTACCCTAAGAAATTATTAGATTGTGATTCATTGAGATAAAATTTAAAATAATTAATTTTATCTAAAGAATAAAAATTAGAGATATTTTTGAATTCCATAAGGTGAATAATTATTTATGCTAAAAAAGCTTATTTAAAGAATTAGCAATATTATTAATTCATATAATGCAATTATTAACAAATCAGAAGTAAGAACCAAGAAATCCTTATAAATATTATTCGTTCAGAGGATAGGGTTGACATCTATAAAAATTTATATATAAAGCATGGGACTTAGAGAAAATTAAACTATGAATTTGCAAAATTCTTTCTGACAAACTAAAAAAATGCAATTAAGATAAAAGTAGAAAGGACTCGAAAGATTTGAAATTTCAGCAAAATATTTGAATTTTATTTTTGCAAATGTATAATCTACTATTTTTTTATCATCTATGCAAATAAAATTTTTACAATATTAGTAAGGAAAGCATTAAATCATTTAATTCATATCGGTATAATAGCCAACTTCATCTAACTATTAAGTAAGTTCATTAAGCACAAGGTTCAATTAAAGAATCCATCCACACCTAAGAGTCAAATTTTTGTTTCAGTTTATTCTATAGTAAACTGGAGTGTCATTAACATCCTAATGTATAAGGTACAGAGCTCAACTAGGTTTAGCATTTTGATCATTTTCTGGAATTACATGAGTAAAGACTCTTGTAGAAAAAGGATTCTGACAGTAAGGATCAAACAATTGAGGAAAAGTGATTCTGATAAATTCAATAATATGAGTTTGCTGAACTTGAGCAATTCTATCTAACGCATTTTAACAATCTGAATCTTTGTTAAAAATACTTGCAAGGATTTAAACCTGATAAGCAAAGTGATTTACAATTTTTCCCTGTAAGAATTTAGTTTACTTCTATTCAAACGTTTGGTGGAGAACATTGATATACAATTGGATTTTGCCTTTGAAGAAATGTTAGTCTTTGAAACTATACGCTAATATTAAGTTAATAATCATTATCTTCAGCTACGCATATCATATTAGATATCATATACCAAATTGGATTATATATCCTAGTTGAATTTCTAAGTTCATAATAGATATTTTCTTTATTTCTCCCATTATACTAAATATAAAATTGGTCAGATTTAATAAATGTAAATGTAACTCAGAATAGTACTTATTCTAATAAATATATCGTTATCAATTATTTGAGCGTTGTATTTATTGTGTATAACTTCACATACATATTTATCAACTTTATCTAGTCTGAGAATATGAATCTTGACAATATTTTGATCTCACTTTCACGTTAATAATTTATTAAAATTTATAAAGATCTATTATCACGTAGTTGTTAGTCATACTTATTGCTATTGTTCTTAAATAGTTTTAGACATTACTTAAATACCTGCTTAATTTTAAAGGCTTGTCTGATTTTTTAGGTCACTTAAATTGATATTTCTTCTGATCCTTCTATTGTGACACTCATTTAGTTAGATTCAAATTTTAAAGGGCAAATGGAAAACAGATAAACAAGTAAAAAAAAAAGTACTTTTATAACTAAAAAAATTTACAAATGATAGTCAGACAATTATGTGAGATTGATTACCTGAAATATCAATATAATATTAGAGAAATTCTTGCTAAAGAATAGAGGCTATGTAATGTGTGAATCGTATATATATTTGCTAAATTCTTTTCTCAAAATTTTACAATTTGTAAATACGAATATTATAACTATATAAATAAGCAAATACTGTATAATGGGCATAATCATTGTGTATCTCTATATAAAAAAAGTACCAGTGAAATAAAGTTACTTAGAGAAATACTGGATAAGATATTAGAAAATTAAGAGTAAGTATTTACTTTCAGTTTAGGCTAAGCATTTGCAAGATAACGTCTTCAGGTTTGTAACTAACACATAGTTTCCCTTTCAAGATTATTATTAGCATCACGACTGATGAAACAGAGATTAGAATGAAAATAATAAATATAGTAGGCTATTGAGTGATGAATAGAATAAATATAGTGAATAGGATAGATTATCATGATGAAGCAGACCTCTTTGCTTTAATGCTTTTGGCTAAGACTGAGGCATAGAAAAAATCATGATGTATCATAGATCAAGTTCTGCATTATATAATTTATTTTTAGTGATCTCTTTACTTTAGCGTCTTTGGCTAAGATCAGGCTTAATGTATTGCAAATAAAAAACATTTAGAGTACTAAGTAACCTATAAAATGAAGTCAATTATTTTTCTTGTATGGGAGGTGATTAGTGTGATTCCTTTAGAATCACAAAAAATATTATATTATAAAATAAATAATTTAAAAATAAGTTAAAATTTTAAAACAAATAAAATAATTTGTAATAAAAATTCTTATTATTTATAATTATATTAAAAATAGCATTTTTTTAATTAATATATTTTTTTTATTTTAAAAAACTTATTTTAAATGATAAATTTTTATATATATTGAATTTGCATATATTTTAAATAAAAGTTATACTAATATTAATATAAATAAAAGAATAATACTTAAAAAACTTTATAATAATAGTAATTTTATTCTTTTTAATAATGCTAAATAGAATTTGTAATAAGATATTAAAAATGAAATTATATTTTAAATATTTTCAAAAAGTATTTTATAAAATTGGTATATAACCTTTATAAAATTTATGGTTAAATATATATAAAATTATGTAAAATGCTTTTTAATTAAATATTAAGTTAAATTTCTTCTTTTTTATTAAAATTATAGTTAAAAGTATTTTTATTAAGAAATTTTGAATTTAAATATTAATTATAAAATAAAAAGTATTAGATTTTTTAATAAAATAATAATTCTAAGCATATAAATGCTTTATTGTAAAAAGGTATAAAAATATTATATTTAGCATAAAAAATTAAATTTATTTTTTTATAGCTTTTTTTTTCTTCTATTATAATGTTTAAAATAGTAAAAAAAACCAAAAGATTTTATTTTTAATAGTAACTAAGATATTGAGTTGGCTATTAAACTATTAAAATCTCAAATATATAAGCAATTATAAAAAAAAAAGGAAACTAATTAGTAATTAAAAAAAATATTATTATAAACATTTAATTAAAAAAGAATAGAAATGAATTGAATTCAAAATTTTTATTTTATATAATAATAAAATTAAAACAAATAATGGTAAGAAGATAAGCTATTAACAGAATTTTCGTCTAATACAGTATTGTGTGTTTTTAATATAAAGTTCTTTTAACATACCATACCATATAAATCAAATACTACTCTTTTGATAAATTTAATTTATTTAATATCACGTGAAAATTTCGCTCTGATATCCCTCGGACACGTGATTATAGTAAAATATTTAGTAAACGCAGTAATAAAATTTTTAAAGAATCCAAAACTTTTATTTATTTATTTAATTTTTTTGTTTTTTTTTTTTGGCTATGATTTTAATCTATGAAAACTTTATTATCCGTACAAGAATTCTAGATGCCCACTCATTAAATGTAAAAACGAAAAAAATTTACAATTATTCATCAACGATTAACGTAATGAACATACTTAATTGAAATACATATCTATATACCAACATACCAATCAGTATATTAAAATTCTATATATAAATCAAATGTTCTATTATATCCCTATAAGTTCAAGAAAAAAAAAATTTGCAGGACATTACAGAATCTTTAAATTCGTATTCATTTTTATAATAAATCGTCATCTCTTTGGCTTGTTAAAAGCTGTGGAAATTAATATTAAAAATTGTATGAAAAATTTTTGATTTTAGTAAAAATTTATAAACTTACCAAAAAGGTGTCATTCATGTCATTCGACGCTAATTTTCGCCTTTTCCGGCAAACTATCCAAGAAATCAAACAAGATCTCTTTCGGTAAAGTCCTGAAACCTTGTGTTTTAGAAACCGGACCGAAATTAGTGTTGATAAATCTCATTGACCTTTTCTTTAAAGGATGAGCTCCAGCGACTGAAGCAGATTGATAAATTTTAGCAACATTCTCTATACTAATGTTCTCTTGTAGACGAGCACAACAAAGTGATGTCAAACGTGGAATAAGATACATATTACCCAACACCATAAGGTCTGCAACTGTATCAATTAATAGTTGTCCTTCAATGATGTCAGTGTAAAGGTAAGAAATAAAAGCCTGAACTATATCATAAGGTTCAGGAATTGTTAAAGTTGAATTAAATGATTCCGTCATTCCTGAATTAATCATATTACCAAAGTGAGGCCATCTGGCAAGAAGAATAATTCGATGAACATGAATGACAGGACTATCTTCTTCATTTGATTTAATGGTAAAATCTGAAGTGTTTACGTCATTTAATAATTGTGCAAAATCCCACCCAATGGTTGGAGGTGGAATTCTCGAAATACCATATTCTTGAAGGTCAACCGAAAGAACATTTGAAAAATACTCATCGGACTCCTTTTCATCTATTCCAAATAAGAAAAACCTTGGACAATTTTCTGCCATAGCAAAATAATGCCAATTTCCTTGTACAAAACGATCACCATCCTCAAATTGATGCCATTGAAAAGAATTCAAATCTAAAGCCCAAACTCCGATTGAACCTTCCTGCGCTTCAACTTTCAAACTCTGTGTTACCACTACAACTAATCGATTCCAATACAATTGAGCGAAATGTTGTCCATTCATTTCAGGTCCTGAATCACTCGTAATTTCTATCTTTGAAACTTGTTGAGTTTGAAGATCTAAAATAACAAGCGACTTCTCTCTATCCATTTCCTCATTATAACCTCCATATACATGAAGACGATTCTGATAAATGAATGAAACATGCGAATGTCTTGGAATCAATGTAATCGGATCTTCCCATGTCCACGTTTGTAAATTTAAACAGTTAACATCGGATGATACCGAATTCTCCTCTTCTTCACTTATATAATAACCTCCAACTATATAAAGTTTATCATTGTGTATATTAGCTGAATGCTTTGCACGTCCTAACGGAATATATCCATTCACTTCAGGACGTTCCCAAGTCATAGTTTTTAAGTCCAAAATAACTATATCGTTACAATTTTGATCTTGTTCATCAGTCCCACCAAAAATTATTATCTTATCTTGATTCCATAAAGAAGCAGAATGATTAGTTCGCTTTGAAGGACGTACGCCCTTTAAATAAATTACATCCTCCCACTTCATTTCAGAAACATTTAACCTATATAAATCATTATAAACTTCATCAGTGTATAAATTAAATCCACCAAATACGTAAACATAATTTGGTGGTTTATTATCATTATTATTAGGAACAACAGTCACTGATGCATTTACTAAACAACTAAGCGAAACCCCTGTAGCTTTGGTAGGATATGGGTTATTACATGCCGTTGAGAAATATGACGAACGTCTTAGATCTGCATGTAAAAAATTAGGAGTCGTGGCTAGGGTAGACGACGATGAAGAAGGAGAAGACGTATCTAAGGGTGAGGACGCTGTATCTGACATCATAATAATATACCTTTTTGGTATTTTTTTTTTCTTTGTTTTCAAAAAATTTTACGCAATAAAATAGATTAAACCATCTAAAAACTTTCAAAGAATTTTCTTTATAAAATTAAACGAAATCATTGAAAAGTACCATAAAATTATTTAAATACCCTCTAATAAAGAGTAGGAAAGGAGATTTATTTGATTTATTTGATTTATTTGTGATTGAGAAAGTATTAACCTGTAAGTAAATTTTTTTTTTTTGAAAAAAAACCCCCCAACTATGAAAATAAACATTGCGCGTTGTACCAAGTTACACAATGAGTCAAAAAAATACACTTACCGAATTCCTTATATGGTAATTCAAAATTTGGAATTTACTTGAACGGTGGTTTTTATTGTTATATGCGCTAACGACAATCAATTAATATTTAATTAATTTCCATACATTCTCGATACGGAAAGAGAGGAGTCATATATTCTCAAAAAAAAAGTTCCAAAATAAAGCCATACCAAAATAGGATATGGCAAAATTTTAACAATTGAAGATATGATTAACAAAAATTATTTCCTATATTGCGATCGTGAAATTCTACAAATAAAAATTTTTAACATTTTTATAAACAATCATCCGCATTAGTCTAGTGGTTAGGATCTCCCGCTCTCACCGGGAAGGCCGGGGTTCGATTCCCCGATGCGGAAGTTTATTTTAATTTTTTTTTCTTATAATCTCGTGACTTTACGCAGCATTTTTTTTTTTTTATTCGTATTTATTCTTTTTATTATTATTTATATTTATATAAATATCTTTTAAAATTCCAAGATCAAATACAAAGTAAAAAAAAGAGTCTAATCCTTTAACACCAAACTGTAATCAATTCGTCTTTGCTAAACAGACCTAATACTTTACCTAAATCTCTCGGTTTTATAGTTTCACGAAAGAGAATTTCTTCAACATGATGTTTTCCATTGAAATATTTGATTAATCTTTAATGAGGAAGCATACGGAATTGATAAATAAACTAAAACAATTATAAGCGATTATAACTACGTTGACTTTTTACAAACCTCTCGAAAAGTGTAACGGTTTCTTTAGGATGATTTGTTACGAAGTTATATAACCATTCCCTTTCACTGTCTGATGCCTTTTCAAAAGGGGAAATTAAAGCGGTAGCATCCATTGAGCTTGCCGAATTACAAATTCCTCTTCCGTCTGCCGAAGAGGAGGGAACAGATATATCAACAGCTGTATGATCATAACCTTCGCTGTTTCCGGAATTTCTCAATTTTTCCTCATACTCTGCCCGAGTAAATCCATTCTTTATATATTGTGGTATCATGATTAAAATATATGCGTGTAATTGTACAACAAGGTCTTTTCTCAACAAGTAAGTTATAGCCTCGAGATACATGGTGCGATTCTCTTTGGACGTGATAGCATTTATAAAGTATGGCTTAGGAGTGGAGAGTGATGCAAGAATTGTCACAAGGTCCAGAGCAGGAAAGTGTTGTTTGAAATATTCAATATAAATTGGTAACCTCAAGGATTAAGAAAGATATATAAGTTTAAATAACATTGAAAAGTAAATTATAATTATATAAATACAAATATTCTTACGAGTTCATATCCGCGGTAGGAGAAACAACATAGACATTTCGAACACTAATAACATCGATTATCTTCGCTTTTTGCCAATATATCAAATGTGCCGCAATTCGAAATATCTGTGCCAAAGAACAATCTAACACAGTACATAAGTCGGCCAATCTACAATAAAATATCAGGGATTCGCTTTTTTTTTTTTTTTAAAAAAAAAAAATTCAATTTGACATTATTTCATACCGTTGTGTAGGGGTCAAAATCTGTACCAACTGAACCAATGTTGGATTAGCATCTAATGGCATATTTTTAAGAATTTCTTCTGGATCTTCCAGAAGCAGCAGAGTATGATATGGAGCAATAACGGGATAATGAGCATACTCATATCTAATCATGTCATTATCAGTATTATCAGAAGGATTAATGGTCGGAGAAAGTGGAGGAATTTGTAAGGATAAATCAATGTAGTCATTTATAAGTATATGTGCAATATTGTCAGTTGAAATTGCATCATACACTTTGCAAATAGATCGTGCTAACGAACTTTTTTCCAATATAATTTCCATTAATTTTTCCGGGGTAGATACACCTATTATTTTGAAATATCATTTATTATGTCAACGAATATAGTCAAAAAACATTTATATACATACCAGGATTTTCTCTTAAAGATATTATTAATTCAGCTTCTTTCCTGACAAAGTCACATCGTAATTGTTCATATCGAAGTGCTTCAGTTAATTTTGTAATAACATTTTTGTAAATATCATCTACTTGTCTACATAAATCCAATTCAGGTGGTTCAAGAACAAACACAAGATGAAAGAAAAAGTGTAGATGTCGTTGAATAGAATGATTCGAAGAAGAGTTGCTATTATCGGATGCAACATTAGAAGATATTTGAGTAGGCATTTCTTCATTTGACGCATCAGAACAACCAAGTCTAGATAACTGTTCTTGCAATCCTTCTTCATTTAAATCTATACCATTACCGTTATCAAAATCATCATTCTTTTTTCTTTCTCTACAATAAGTTTCTCTCTCTTTGGTATCAACTTCCGTTTTAAGAAAAACTGGTTGCCCAACAAAAGTCAGATCATCAATTGAAAGTTGGAATTTTGTCAACCCATTATTTTTAGGACAGAGAATATTTGCCAATAACCAAGTTTCAAATCCAAATAATTTATTAAATATTTCATTGCGTTCAATGTCATCGTTTCCGGTACTATTATTAACCTGTTTGTTTGAATTAATATTATACTCCTCCTCTTCTTCAATTCGTGAACGAAGAGACCATTTGTCAACGTCCTCAGTTGCACCATAGGGCCACGTTATTACATCGTTTTCAAGTAAATCGTTTCCAACTTCATTTTCTTTTCTAACTTGGTCAATTTCATCGCGCCTTTGAGGAACCTTGGGATAATTAAAAACGAATTGGTGTCCTCGACTGGTGTTGATAACAAGTAGTATTGCAAGTAGGGAATTTATCATAATTGTAGACTTATTTTTTGACTTCCTATTTGGGGATGTCTAAAGCGGAGTTAATCACGTGAGATATGGTAAATTATAAACTACCCAGAAATTCATCGATCACGTGACATTTGGCCCGCATTATGCATAATCCTTAAACCCTGACCTAACCCTAAATCTAAAGATGTTGATGTTTAAAAATTCATTTACTTCATCAACCATCATTGATTCACGATCCAATTCCGCTACTGCATGATTACGTGTACGATTCTGTAAATACTAAGGATTTTGAAAGAATGGAACAAGGTTGTCAACATGATACTTTGAATTCTCTGGTCGTTAAGGTTTTGCCATTATTCAATGGCGAAGGATTGTCTGATAAGGTAATTATAAAATCATAAAAAAAAACATATTTATTCAATATATATAAATATAAATACAGTCAGCCCTCTCTAAATGCACACACTATATATTTTCTCTCTAAATGCACGCTCTCGTTCAGTCCCAAGCATATAGAATTCATATAGAAATTTCTCTTTAAATGCACACCCTCTTTAAATGGACATTTTTTAAAATTTTCACTATGGTCCCGAGGGGGTGCATTTAGAGAGGGTTGACTGTATATCAAACATTCCTTATATATGGGACCTTTGCAATAGAAAAAGGGGAAACGGCTGGAAAAATTAAAAATTGAGTTAATGCTAAATCTGAACATATTTTGACTTAAAAATCATATTTGGCATATAAAAGTAAATTTTGATTTTTTCCGGCTGTTTCCCCTTTCTATTGCAAAGGTCCCATATCGATATATATTTGCGGATAATTTAAACAGACGTTACGTGAACGATCGACAATTACATTCACTTTATGAAGATATAAATGAACTTTTGGAATATGAAATGTTTACACTTAATGGGAATTATGTATGAAAAAACTTGTATTTCGATTAGTTGAATTTTGGTCAATTTTTTTTCGGTACTGTGATACCTTGCTTTAAAGGGGGTTTACCCTATACGCTCTTCAAGCAGAAAATATAAATATTAGACGTTTAGTACTGATGATTTTTAGAGATAATGTAATTTTACCAATGAGCAATCGAGTTGAAGGTATTTTTTTTAATATCAAATTAAATAATAGGATCCTTATATTTTATAACTAATGGTTTTATCATAACCTTTTCTAGACACATTTAATAAATTATTCCATGATTTTGATTCGGGAATTCCGGTTTGTAAATGTCTTGTGTTTTATCTTCTGTTCTTTCTGACGATGATAAACAAAAATATATGGATCGAATATTATGTAAATTAAAGAATAATCGGAAATTATTTATGAGACGTAGAGATCGTAGAGGTTTTTGTGGCATGTCTTCAAATACGATTTATAATAATGCTGCAGCAGAAACATTAGAGATTACAGAAGGTGAGAATTAAATTTATCCTGTAGATATTAATGAAGTGGAAACCAGCAGCACAAACAACAAACACAAACTACTACAACAAATCCAACAACCAATTCATTTAATAGAGGAGTATCTGGTCCTGCTCATTGAATATTTATAGAAAAAAAATTTTTTTTTTAACACTATAATTGAATATTTTATTTTCCTAAATTTCCTTTTATACGCTCTGTCTTACCCAATTTTCTAATCCATTAGCTACCCATAATTCTTGTACACTTTTCCCTAAAACACCAACATTAAATACAGTTTGTGATTCATTTAACCCTTTAATTATCATAATACCTTCTGCTACTTTAATTTCGGCATCCAATTTTGTACGTGTTGTTAATTCTTTTGAATTATATTTTTCTTTTAATAAACGCACAAGATCAGGTGCTTCAAGACAAAGTAAAGCATTATTAATGGAATTTCTTTTGAATGTTTCAGAAAACGATCCAGCAATGACAATAGTAACACCACTTGCTTTGATTGCAGTGGCGGCTTGTTCTCTCGATGATCCAGTACCAAAATTAAATCCACAAACTAAAATATCTCCCTACAAATAAATATCATGGAATTAACCAATAATAATAATGTTTGATAATCAGAAATTTAATTAAATAAAGTATTACCTTGGAAACCAAATTTGCAAATTTAGGATCATAATTTTCCATAACTACTTTAGCCATTTGTTCTGGTGTGAGATCATCAACATAAGTATATTTTCCAGGGTAAATTCCATCAGTATTTAAATTATCCGCATGACAAAATATCAATTCTCCTTTAAATGTCTCTGGAAATCCAGGAATTGTAGATGTTATAAATGATGATGCTACAGAACTTTGTTTAGACTGATCAACTTCATAAGTTATAATTGGAATTTGTTGTTTTTGACGAGACGAAAACGATGTGGATAGGAAGGCTGGACTTGCGATTTTACCAGCTACTGCAGAAGCAGCAACAATAGCTTTTTTTTTTTTTAAAAAAAAAAAAAAAAAAGCGGATTTTGTTAATAAGAGAAAAAAAAATATTATAAAGGTAAAGATGAATTGACAAAAAACTACCTGGAGATGCAAGATAGGCTAACGCATTCGGTGAGCCCATTCGACCCTTAAAATTTCGGTTAGTTGCAGAAATTCCAACTTCGCCATCTTTCAAAAGACCTACACCAAGACCTATTCACAAAGAATTGTTTATTTCACATAAATATAAAAAAATCATTTCCATACATACTTACCAATACATGGTCCGCAACCAGCAGGTAATATTTTTGCCCCTGCATCAATTAATGCTTGCCAATCACCATTTGTTTCTGCATCTTTTTGTACTTCACTACTTGCGGCCGCTACATAAAATTCAACCCCATCTGCTATTTTTTTACCCTTAATTACTCGTGCTGCAGCACGTAAATCTTCAACACGCGAATTGACACATGAAACAAGGTATGCTTTTTGAATTTCAATATCTTGTTTCTCAAGTTCAACAAGAGGTGTTGAAACTTTAACAGAATTAGGACCAGAAATATGAGGAGAAAGTGTTGAAAGATCTAATGATAGATATTTAGAATAATAAGCTCCAGGTGAAGCATGTAAAGGATTATTTTCAATTTCATCAATTCTTTCATGATTTATTCTAGGATTTTTGAATGGTTGCCCGGGAGGTGTAGGTACTAAATTTTTATTTTCAAATCTCGTAATTTCCAACCTTTCGACTCTATTACGAAGCCATTGAATAGTAATTTCATCAACTGGAAAAACTCCAGCTAATGCACCCCATTCAGTTGTCATATTAGCAATAGCTAGTCGTTCCGATAAACAAAGTCCACGGATTCCTTCACCTGTAAATTCTATTGCACAATTTAAAACTTCATCATTGTTAAACATTCCACATAAAGTAATTATAATATCTTTGCCCGTCACCTCATCAGGCAAATCTCCTTTGAGTTCTACTTTTACTACAGGAGGAATTTGCCACCAAGTTCTCCCAGTTGCCCATAATGCTGCAGCATCTGTTCGAACTATTGGTGTTCCCAAACATCCAATTCCACCGTACATATTAGAATGTGAATCGGATGCTACTGTTAAAGTATTTGGGAAGGCATAACCTTCTTCAATAAGTATTTGATGTCCAATTCCCCTTCCTGCAGGATAAAAATCTACGTTATGAAGATTTGCAAAATTTTCGATCGATCTGTATTTTGCTAAATTCTAAAATAATCGTTTAAAATTTTGGAATGAAAAATTAAATTAATGACGTGTTTTATATTCTTACCTTCTCGGATTTATTTTGTACATCATGATCTAAAGTAAATACTGCTTGTCTAGGATTTTTAAATTTTGATACACCTATACTTTTGAACCTAAATAAATAAATTGAAAATACCTTTATTAAAAAAAATAAAAAATAAATTAAAATAAAATTTTCACATTGCGGTCTATTCTAAATATGGTAAAAAGATATACCTACTTTGTAATTACAGCAGCAGTATTATCATGAGTCATTACATGTTCTGGTTGAATAGTTACAAAATCACCACTTTTAACTTTATAACCTGGTGATAAGTTTAACGCATATTTTTGTACAATTTTTTCTATAAGATTTTGATTGATAGTTTCTGTTGTAAATGATCGATGGTTGTAAAATGAATTATATTTTGTTGAATTTATAAAAAAATTTCGTGTTGATTTAAATAAAATTGAACACATCTTGAGAATCAAAAAAATGTAGGGAAAAATTTTTTTATCGAGCGAAAATAAGAAATATAAGAAATATATCGATTTAGGTTTCACAAAAATATCTATCAAGAGACGAAGGATTATTGATTTTTCAGAAAAACTGCGCATCAGCTACTGGGCTGGTAACCAAATATAAATCAATGCTATTTTTGATAAATTTGGTATAGACCTTTTCTTGTCTATTAATCTTTTTGATTAATCTTTAATTTTAAAATAGTTATTATCGAAGAAATTAGAAAAAGACAAAAAAAGTGTATGAAGAGGCAAAGGAGAAGTTGAAGGCGTTTGAGAAAGCGAAAATGGAAAGAGGCTGGAAGATTTGTGAAAAGGAGGGGAGGAAAGACTTACAGGAAAAGATTTGAAAAAAGAAAAAGAGGAGTTGACAAAAAGAAGGAATGGTAAGATTTAAGTTCAAAATACTTTAAAAATAATATTAAAAGACCTAGATTATTGAAATGTTCTTACATTATATTATATTACTTTATCTTAAGGTTTAATTTTAAATCCTTCCAGTTGCCTATTTAAATACATAGTTTAAAATTTTTAAATTATATCTTAATAATTCTATAAAAGTTAAAATTTTAAAACAGTTACATTCTTATTGCAAGAAATTTATACTTATAGTCTAATGCAAAAAAGTTGATACACTAAAATCATCACAAAAATTCTCTTATGATACAAGATTTGATAATCAAATCCAGCATGTGAAAAAATTATATATAAGATTAGGATAGTTTTTAATTTCAAAGATATAATCAGTTTTTTATTATTTTCTTTTTCATAAAAAACTTGAAATAAGATCAAAATGTTTTTTAATTAGCAATAAAAAAAATGGTGATTTATATTTATCAATATTTTTTGGGTATCTGATAATACTAAAAAATTTTATGATTTATAATTACATAAGGAAGTTGCTACAGTTCTTAACATTGAAGTAACAACAATTACATTAGTAATTACTGAATATAATCAAAATAAAATCAGAGAATCCTTATTAAAAATTGATTAACTAAAAAAATACTTAATCTTAATTTAGTTGAAATTATTTAGAGTATTATCATATCCTTAAATATTTTTGATGTATCATTTTCAATGCTTATTTTATGAAAGAGACTTAAAGAAAATAGTTATATAATTTCAAAATAGCAACTCCTTTGTTTATTTCATATATTAGAGTATTTATTATGATCATAGTAAATGTCAAAATATATTACATAAATCATCAAAAAATATGATCTTTTTTAATATTTATTTAAAATATCAGTTTAGAAATTTACAAGATAGAAATAAAGTTCTAACTAAGTTAAAAGTATTTTAGATGAGTCTTATTATCATTTATATTATATTATAAATCATATTAAATACCAATTCATAAAATTGTATATAAAATTAAGCACAAATCAAAAATGATAATTTGATATGATTACATAAATTTAATATAAATCACATAATTTATTTGATACACATATTTCAGATTTATCACATTATAAAATTATATAATTTAGATCTTTCTATATTAGAATATATAATTTGTAGTAAATATATTTAATTTCAATAAATTATTATTAAATTCCTATAATAATTTTTTTTTTAATAATGTTAAAGAAAAAAAGATATCAATTTATATTAGGTATAAAGAATATAAAGATATTTTTTACATTTATAATAATATTTTTTATTATAATTATTGCAATATTTCTATAAAATAAAAATATAGATCTGTTATAAATAAATATTATAATATATATCAAATGTAAAAAAAAACAAGAAACTTAAATAATACATAATAGTTTATCCTTTTCTCTACTTAAATAAATGTTAATTCCAAAAAATAATTTATTGAAGATCTTATAAAAGCATTTGTAATAGCAGAAATTTCTCTTAAAAAAAGGTAATTTCTTACTTTTAATTTTAAAAAAATATATTAAAATAGAGGTTCTATTTTTCAAGTTTCTACTCTTAGGCAAATTTATTTACCTAGTATTTTTGAAAAGTATTATTAATCACTTAAGCTATTTTTTTGATTTAAAACTAGTGGTTATAATTATAGATAAAACTATTGATTATTATATGTAAAATGTTATCAATATATTTTTGTTATTATAATAAGTAAAATTAATTTCTGTTAATTTTCTTGAACAGATAAATACTGGTCAAAATAAAAAAATCAAACATGTGAAAATCAGCCTAAAATCAGTTTAAATTTAGTCTAAATTTGCAAATTATCAAAAATTAGCCTAGCCAATTAGTATACATCAGAAATCGGCTAAGAATCAGCCAAAATTTAACCTATCTTATTTATAGCTGATTGGCATATATCAAAATTTGATCTATCTTATTTATAATTGATCGATATCTGATTAAAATGATTGTATTATTCTTTAGGTATAATAAGTATTATCGTTCCTTAGGAATGATGATATTATTATATTTAAGATATGATGATTTTGTTATTTCTAAGAAACAATGCATTTACGTACCTTAGGTATGACAATTTTATTGTTCTTAAAGTATGATGATATTATTGTTCCTTAGATATGATGATTTTATCATTCTTAAAATATGATGCATTTATCGTTCTTAAAGAACAATTGTTTTTTCATATTTAAGGAATGATGCATTTATCATTCCTTAAGTACAATAGTTTTATCATACTGTAACAGGATTGGATTGACGAATGTGGCGCAGCATATTGCAGATCTAAATGTCAGACATATTTGATATATTTGATATACCGGACATATTTGATATAATTG
>CAJVPP010001598.1:0-18970 GCA_910592005.1 Funneliformis mosseae | reverse complement strand
AAATTAAGCACCCTTACTAATTTTATCCATCACGTGATTGCAAAAAGGGGGTGCTTAAATTTGAGATTTTACGGTAATTTTTATATTTATAGTTTAAAGAATAATATTTATCTTATTTCTTTTCACTTGTCTTTTATGATTGATTTAATAATTCAAAATTTTCAAATTTTTTATTTTATTATTAAAATAATTTAATTTTATTTAATAATTTTATATAAAATAATATGAGACCTTTATAATAAAAAAAAAAGAAAATAGTTAGAAAAAATAAAAAATAAATTAATACTAAATCTAAATATATTTTAATTTAAAAATCATATTTTTTATATAAAATACAATTGATTTTTTCCAACTGTTTTCTCTTTTTCTATTATAAAAATTTTATATTTATTTATTATTTAATTAAATTAATTAATAAATTAAATTAAATAAACTTTACTTTATATTATTAGTATATTATTTTAAATTTTAAATTAATTTAATTTTAAAATAATTAATATAAAAGTTAATATTAAAGACTAATATTTTTTATTATTTTGTTAAAAATCTTATTAATAAGTAATTTAAATTAAAATTGATTTTGATTTTTAAAATAATATAATATTAATTAATATATTATATATAAAATTTATTTAATTATAATTATTAGATATCAAAAAGATTAATATTTAATATTATTTAAAAATCTTAAAATTTATAATTAATATTATATATTTTATTAATTGTAATTATAATATAATATTATATATAATATATTTTTTATAATTATAAATACTTTAAAAATATTACTAAATATTATAAGTTTTTCATTTTAAAATCCAATATTAATTATAAATAGTTTTGTAAAAAATCTGAATATTATTAATTTTCATTATAAATAAAATTTAAAATCATTAAATAATTTATATTTTTTATTATAAATATTAAATTTATTAAAAAAATAATTTATCTAATTTTATATTTCTTTTAATTATATTATAAATTAATAATATTTATTTAATCAGTATAATAAACTATTTTAAATACTTATTATACAATAAAAGAAAATAAATGTTAAATTATAGATTTTTTTATAGATTTTTAATGTTAGAATATATTAAAATATTAAAATATATAATAATATTAAAATTAAAAAAAAATAAAATTTATATGATATATAATAAATTTAAATTAAAATATAATATTAATTTCTTTTAGTTATTAACTAAGTTTAGTTATTAGTTTAAGTAAATTATCTTTAGAAATTTAAAGTTAATATTAATTTAGGTTTAATTATTTTTGTCAAATACAAAATATTTTAGTATGAAAAAAAATTATTTTTAGAATAAATATTTTATTAAACAATACGACTTTAATAAAATAAAGAAATATAAAGTATAATGTGATTTTGATAAAATATAGAGAAAGATAAAGTATAATAAAAGGGTAGTAGCGTTTTAAATAATTCCAAAACCATTTTTTCTTAGCAATCATTTTCATATGATTTCTTTTTTTACATTTTTTACATAAATAATTATAAATATTTTTTATTTCAATATAAAAATCTTGAATAATTCGTCGCTTTGTTTGAATCGCATATGCGTTAAATTAGAAAAACTGTGGCGTTTTCCAATTGGACCCCTGAAAATTTTTGTGGCGTCATATTTAAATACAAGTTTCTTCAAACCGTTATTTTTCCTTGCTTTTTCTTGCTTTACCACAAAAAAAGCATAGACTGTCATATTTTATACTATAGGTTATAGTAAGAGTCCATTTTCTCCATTAGTAGTGTTACAACACTGCGGAATTATCTTGTTCTGTTGTTATACAATAAAATTCTTTTTCTTAAAAAATTTTTTGTTGATTATTATCAGAGATTTTATTTCGCAAACTTAATTTCTTCCCCCAAAAAAAATATTAATTTTCTTTCTTTGACGAGAATAAAAACTTTTCTTACATCTTTGTTTTAAAATATTTTATTTATTATTTTGACTTTTTTACCACATTATATACATATGTCCCCATTTTTTAAAAAAAACTAGTCCCCTTTTAGTAGCGGTATTTGGTTTGTATTTTTCCACAATAAAACCACATATATATATATCATATTTCTCTTTTCCTTTGACTTTTTCGAGATCTCTCCATAAAAAATAGACTTTCTTTTTTTCAAAAAAAAAAAAAAAATAAAATACAATGCACGAAGAAGAAAACCGGAGACCGTTACTATCGCGTTCTCTGCCTGGTGAACATACTGTCCCAAATAGTCTACCAGCTTCTTTATCTACCACAACAAATATTAATTTAGCAGTTCAACCTCAACAACAAAGACAAGCTAATACATCTAATACAAATACCTTCTCAAATATTTCTTCGTCATCGCCGTCCTCTGCTAATAATAATAATAATAATATGGCTGAAGAGAATTTTGCTAAATTGAGAAGAACTCGTAGAAGTCTTTCTACCTCCAATTCAAGTCAAAGTTTACTCAAGAAGTCTCTTTCAATAAAACCTCGTGCTCAATCAAATCTTTACCCAGCTGCTACAAATTCTCCTACTACTAATAATAACAGTAGTAGTAGTAACTCACCTTTATACTCTCCCTCAACGCCTACTACTACTACCACTGAAAGTGATACAAGTAATAGGTCTTCTTTTGAAGACTTTGATTATTCTTCGCCTGGAACTGGTTCAATCTCTAGTAGTAGCTCTTTAAACTCTCCTCTCTTTGCTTCATCCACTTCTGATTCTTCAACAACAAATTTCCCTTTTTATACGAGGGAAAGGCATCAATCTTTAGTAGTTTTTTCTGGAAGATCAAGTAATATAACTACTTCTTTACAAGGAAATCAAGTTTTCCCTCAACCAACAACTACCACCTCAGCACCAACAAATTCGACAATAGGTTATACATGTAATCAACTCAATTCAAACTCTTCCTCAGCTTTACAGCCACAATTTTCTTCTCCGCAGTCTCTTTTCTATTCTCACCACCCCCAACAACAACTTTTTCCAATTTCGTCAGGTTTAGGATCTGCTGGTGGTTGTGATGATGATGTATCTACTACTACTTCTACTTCATTATGTCAACAAAAAACAACTAAACCCATGCAGCGTCGTCCCAGCGGTGCTAGTTCACAACTCAAACGTTTGTTGAATTTGAAATCCGAAAATTATCCTTCAAATCCTAATTCATTATATTCAGATTCTGAAACTGATTCGATAGAAACCGACTCTGATGCTTATGTTACAAATGATGAACAATCTTCTCTTGTTTTATCTTCTTCAATGAAAAGAAGGCCTTCTTTTCAAAGATCTCCTACTCACAGATTTTTTCCTGACTTATCTGTTGATGCTGAAGAAAATCATTTAAGTAATTTACATATTATTGATGAAGGTTCTCCCGAATTCACTTTTCCTAAAGTGAAACGAAAACTATTAAAAGATCTTGAAGAAACAAAATGTCGTGCTGATAAAAGTATTATGCAAATCTTGGAAACTTGGTATCAATCTTATCAGTATCAAGAATTATTAAGTGAACTCTTTTATGATGGTTGGAGTGATGATGATGACAAGCAATCTTCTCCTATAGCTGTTCGTAGAAGTAACTCTCAAAGAACTTTAAGTAAATCTGCTAGTGGTAATAATAACAATAGAGGAAGTGGTGGTAATCATAAAACTAATAATAATAATAACAATGATGATTCTGCTTTGATTAGTGACACTGATGATGAAGCATCTTTACCATCAAATCATAAAAAGTTACTAACTCCATCAATATCACCAACAACATATGCGCAATATAATAATAACAATAAACAAATTACTCATAAAATGGAATCAATATCTTTACATGGTGATACTAAACCTAAAGATATTATTTTTCAAAGAAAAGCGTCCGAAAGAAGATTAATTCATTCTAATAGTTGGCCTCAATCTATTTTGGGTAAGTGAATTAATATAAGGGAGAAAGATTATATTTAAATAGAAAGATAGAGATAGATATATTTATATATTTATTTTGTTGATAATTTTACTACCATTTTTTTTTTTTTTGATACATTTTCTCATTTTAAGAGAGAATATTTTCTTCCCTTTTTATAATTATTTTTATTTGAAATTGCAAATTTTTGGATCATTTAATGTTCGAAATTTACTGCTTTGATTCAGCCGGGTATGGGAAAAAAATTTATCTAAAAAAGAAATATACATATTATCTTATATTTTAGAGGAATATTCAAAAAGATCCTTAAATTAGACACATAATGAATGTCAGTTTCTAAAGTTTGTCTTTTTTTTTTTTTTAGCTTCATCACATACGCTCTTATTGACTCGAATTGATCGAATAGCCCGTCGCATTTTAAAGACGGTAGTTCATGATTTATTGAATTTCAATGTTGCGGTAGAAATCATGAAGGAATTACAGGAACTTATGAAAGCACAAAGAAATATGGCTGTAGGTAATGCAGATGCTGAAGAGCTTTTGACAAAGTTAGTTTATGTCTTTGCAGATGTAACGAGAGCTGTAGAAGCAGTGGTAAGTATAATAGCCAATTAATTTTGTAAAATTAATTCTGTAATAATTTTTCTCCATCCCCTTTTCAAATTTTAAAATAGAATCATTCATTTACCGAAACAAATCCAGAATTATCTGGAGACGGCGGTAATAAAGATGATATGCCAACTACAGGTTCAGAATGGTCACCTTCTCCTTTGCCCTCACCTTCACTTCCGGTGACTCCGTCATCATATTCACCCCCACGTACGATTTTACAAATGCAAGAGAAAAGAAAATCTTTGACAAGCGGTGAAATGGATAGTAAGCTTAATTCACTATTACCGCCGCAGCCTGCGTTTAGTTCACCACTTGCGCGTCATGTGTCTACTCCAATTAAAACACAACATTCATCATTCAAAGTTTCACTTGAACAAAGACGTGCATCAGCAAACGAAGCCATATTTGAAAGCCCTATAATGTATGTACCTCCACCACGTCCATGCATGGACGATAATCTATTAACTTGGAGCAGTTTAACCAGAAAGCAAGTTGATCAGTTACTTCATGAGGAGATGAATAGAGAAATTGATTTTGGTATTATACTTAAAAAACAACAAGAAGATATTGACCCTGAATCAAGGAAGAAGGCCAAAAAGGTAAACTAGTTATTTATAATTTAGTACGTATTGCAATTTTGTTTATTTTATTCTTACAATTTTTTAGTCGAGACCAGTCATGAACTTTTTAAAGTCTTTGAAGAATGCATTTCATAGTCCGACATCATCAACTAGTGTGTCACCTACAGGATCTCCGACTAGATCAATGGTTCAACCCAGTCCAATGCGTAATACACATTTACCTAAACCACCACAGCCAGAAAAATCTAGATCGCTCTCTTTCGATTCGCAAGCATTTACATTATCACGACGTAGTTCTTCAATGTCGCTGAGAGGTGTCGTGGAAAATAATAATAATAATACTACAAATACTATAATACCAAGCAGTGTACCTAATACAATGAATTCTGGATTTTCAATGTATGATTATATACTTTGTCGTATTTGTGAAGAAATGATACCAAGCCATGAATTGGATGCACATTCCGAAATTTGCGTTATCACCACCGATTATGCAATTAAATTGCAAGAATGTGATGGTAGATTACGTAGGTTAGTGAGTGATGTAGCTAAAAGAAAGGCCGAGATACTGGTAAGGATTCGTTGGCCCATTACTCTACCTTTTGTTTTGATGTAATCTTTTAATTTAATTTTACCTTTAGGAACGAAATACGCTTTATCAAGATTATTACAGTGTAAAAGATGCTGAAATGATGGAGGAAATTGGTTTAAAGTAAATATGATGTCATTGAATTGTTTTTTTTTTAAAAAAAAATCGGTTATTTCTTTTCTCATATTCTTTGTTTTATTTATCATTTATTTATAGGGCTGCCGAACTTAAAGAAACGATGAATCGTCGTGAAGCTCTTCGTAAAAGCGACAAATATGCGAATAAATTGGGAAGAGTAGTCGATGATATGGAGAAAAACTCTGCCAGAGATGAAAATTCTGCCAGAGATGATTACATTTTGACTTCTGGCAAGAGATTGCTTCATGTGGTGTGTAATTCAACATTTCTTAACTATAAATATAAATAAATATTTATTTATCTACAATAATTACTCACCTTTATATTACGATTAAATTGTAGGTTCAAGAGAAACATGATACACTTCGCTCTTATTATCAAAAATTGCGTTCAACAAATGCATTGTCAAATGCAGGAACAACATCCGCTATTGCTGCAGCTGCAGCCGCAGCTGCCGTAGCTGCTACTACGGGAATTGAAAGAGAAGGTTTACGTATACCAGCAAAAGTTAATAGGAAACAATCGGTGTCAAGCCGCTTATCAACGTCAGCTACTTATAAAATGTCTACAAGTTATAAATCAAGATCCGATAGGAATCGTAATAATAGTGGTCATAAAGATGGTAGTTCTGCATCGTCTCATAAACGACAAGATAGTAACGGTTCGGTATCCTACGGTAAAATGCATCTTGAAATTGGTATGATTTGTAGTTTTATATTTATTACATGATTTTTTCTTTGCCAAAAGAGGGATTTACATTTGTTTTGTTACGGTGAGACAGTATAGTTTTGATTTAAATAACCCATAAAAATTATTTTATTCACTACTTTGTCCTTTCTCTCTTCGATTTGTTTAAATAGATTCAGATTTTACACCACCAGCACCAAAAGGTGGTAAAAAATTGATATCACTTTTTGCAGCAGTATTACGCGGAGGAAACAATCGTAGTACTAGTAATTCATCACTCAATAAAGACGGTATAGCACCTAGTACTCCGGTCACAAATGGAGAAAAAATAGGATCAAAGACTAAAATACCAAGTATACAAGATTTTGAAATCATTAAACCAATCAGTAGAGGTGCATTTGGTAAAGTTTATTTGGCAAGAAAAAAAACCACAGGAGATCTTTATGCTATAAAAATCTTGAAAAAAGTAGACATGGTACGTAAAAACATGGTAAATCATGTATTGGCAGAACGTCGAGTACTTAGTTTATCAAGGACTCCGTTTGTTGTAAAACTCTATTATGCATTTCAAAGTCAAGATTATTTATACTTGGTGAGTACCGTGAGATTCTTTTTTTCCCCTCAATTTTTTATTTGAATATATATGTTATTAGTAACAACATGCAATTTTTAGGTTATGGAATATCTAATTGGTGGTGATTTGTCATCATTACTTCAATGTTTTGAAAAATTTGGAGAAGAAATGGCAAGGATGTATACCGCGGAAGTTGTATTGGCTCTTGAATATTTACATAATAACGGAATTACACATAGGGACTTAAAACCTGATAATATGCTTATTACATCAGAAGGACATATAAAATTAACAGATTTTGGATTATCAAGAATATCTATACCCGAAAAGAGTTCCTTAGCATTTGTTAAAGAAGAAAATGAATCGCCAAATGGTAAAAAATCATTTGCAAAAAGTTTAAGGTCAGGTAGTGTAGATTCAAGAGCAAGCACGTCTCATACACGACCAGTTTCTGCAGTATTTCCTAATGAAATTTCGAAGAAAGGAGGGCATGTGAATTTTCAAGGATTGGATAATAGTAAATATTCATCAAAATCATTATCAAGTAATACGGCAACAAACAGCACATCATCAAAATCAGCTAAACGGCAAAACAGACAAAGTTCTAAAGCATTGTTGGGAACGCCAGATTATCTTGCACCAGAATTATTACTTGGTATTGGACATACGACAGCCGTTGATTGGTGGTCATTAGGAGTATGTTTATTTGAATTTTTAATAGGATATCCACCATTTAATGATGATACACCACAAGCAATATTTAGAAATATATTAAATCATGATATACAATGGCCACCGGAAGGATATTTATCAGCAGAAGCAAAGGACTTAATAACAAAATTATTAAATCAAGATCCCGAGAAAAGGCCTTCTGTATCAGAAATTAAATCTCATACATTTTTTAAAGATATTGATTGGGAACATATAAGGCAACAACCTGCACCCTTTGTGCCAAATCCTGAAGATGAACAAGACACAAGTTATTTTGAAGCACGGAATAATCGAGCTGATATTAGAAGATTGTCAGCTGGTAACATAGTTGATATCGCTACCGGTAAAGTGACAACGCCAGGAGATCGTAAATCTGGACATTTTGACGATGATATTGAAATAATAAACAGTGGTGGTGGTCCTAACATAAGTGGTAATAATAACAATGTTGCCAATAATACAGGAACACCTAATTTACTATTACATACTGTCACCGCAGAACCGATTGAAAATGTGTCATTAAGTTCACCTGTTTCACCTTCGAAAAATAAACCCGATTTAACTATCAATACACATATTCGTGAGAGACGTCCTTCATCTTTAAAACCACCAATTCCCGTAGAAGAAGTGCAACAAGTACCTGTTAAACCGCAACAAAAACGTAGACCCTCTTTATTAAAGTTAGCAGGAAAATCAAGGAAGCCTTCGATTAGTGGTATACATGATGGAGGATTATTAACTTCGTCGTCATCATCATCCATAACGTCTGCCACGTTAAATACAATACCAATATCAGCTTCAACATTGGTTTCACCGTCATTTAATCCTTCAAGACGTTCAACACTTGTTGGATCACCAACATTATATGAAATTGAGCCAAATGCTGGAATGCATGATACCGAAATATTTTGTAGTCAACCAAGAAATAATCGAAGTGGTGATTCTTCGGAATTTGATGCGTTTCTTTATAAAGGTGTTTCGTTTTTAGGCGATGTTAATCGAGATTTGTCTTCTGGTACTAGTAATACTACAAGTGGAAGTAGTTCTATGAAAAAATCCTCCATGACTGATCTTAAAGCTAAATAATATATAATGTGGGAAGAATTTGGAACAATGGACACTTTAAACCTAAAAAAAATTATAGATAAAAAATACATATACACTTTTTTTTTTTGTTGAAAAGGCAGGCCTACAGAAAAAAAAAAAAACTCTTGTAATATACAAAAATATTCTTAGTATTTTGATGAACTTTCTTTTTTTTTGTTAAATTTTTTTTTTTTCCATTTTTTTTTTTTTTTTTTCCTCGAAATCTTTTCTCCCTCTTTTTGAGTTTTTTTTTCTTTTGAACAATTGACATTTCTTTTATATTGGCGGCTTGGCTTTTTTTTAGATTGGAATAGTGGTTGTTTTTGTATATACATTTTAACTCGTTTTTGTAGTATCTGCCTTTGCCTCCATTATTGTCATAATTTTCATAAAAAAGCATCACCCATTCAAAAACAATTAGCGTTGACGAGACTATTTATTTTGCATTTCGCATGTTATTTTACAATTGGATTTGTATTAATTATTGATTTTTTTTTTTTTTTTTGCACGTAATTAATCATTACCAATAAGAATATTATATATTTTTTTTCGAAAAAGAATATTTTCATATCAATAAGAGAAGTTTATTTTAACACAAGAAACAAATAAATTAAAAAACTTTTTGTAGTATAGTATGTACACTTTTTTTTTTTAACGAGTTTCCATGATAAAAGAAACTGCAGAATCAGATTCGCTCGTTAATCCATGATCCAACGCGAAAATGATACGCGTTTTTATTTCACATGATACCACACTTATTTATAGAACAAAAGATGAAGATCATTGATTGTTTCAGCACAAACCGCAGCATATTCGCATATTCCGTGATCTTCAAGCATGTGTGATGTTTGTTCATGAAGCAATGAAATTTAAATGGGATGACAAATGGATATCCCCGCGATTATGTGATTATGTTATACCAACAATTTTTGAAAAAAAATCACGAGATGTATAATCGAGAAAAAATTTCTGTTCACAGCAATTATAGTAATTGTAAATTGTTTAAATCTATTGTGTTAGCTTCTAAATATTGCTAAAATGTGTAACATAAAGAAACAAAAATGACGTATTTGGTTAGTTAAACACATAGTCGTGAATAACTTCTGCCCAAAATCTGTTTATGTCTTCGCCGCTTAAGCCTGTCTTTTATATTTGTCCCTCCATCCCTTATTTCATTATTTTTCATACAAAAAAAAAACCTACTAATTCATATTTGCCCGACCTATTCCCTCCCTGCTTTTCCACAAATCATCGTGTTAAATTTTTTTTTTTTTTTTTTTTTTTTTTTTTAAAAAAAAAAAAAAAAAAAGCCAAAAGCCCAGAAATCCTTTTCGCTCTGCCTCTGATTACTTAACCATTTTTTTTTATCCTTTTCTACAAACTTTTTTTCTTTATAACTAATCATAACGAAACAAATAGAAGTCCAAATTAATAAAAGTATATGAGTATTTTTATAGGGTATATCAAATAATAATACATATAATACTCTCATTATTGAGCTTTTTCGGGTGGCAGTATTCATATATATATATATATCTCTACTATATTTTATAGTTTTGCTATATAACTTGTTGAAGTCTCAAGCAGATAAATAAAAATATATAAACTATATTTTTTTTACGTTTGGGAACTCATCTTTACTTGTTAAAGATTGTTCGATATCTGTTTTTCGTTTACTTTAATAGTGAATTTGGTTTCACCCCTAGCAATGAAAAACAGCAAATCTTCAACCTTTAAAGTAGACACTAACATTACTTCTGAAGGTTGTCAATCACCATCACCTTCAACTCCAATGTCGCCTCTCAACTCAAGTAAAAAGTCAACGACATCGTCTCCTTCTTCAAAAGAAAATCTTTCCGCTCAATTTAGATTACCAACTGTTGCCAACATTTCTTTGGCTCCTACTACTACCACCACCGTGGTCACAACCACTACCACCACGACAACTTCCTTTCCTCCACTGTTATTGAAGCCACCCCCTTTACCTAAACATTTAGATCCAAAGGAATATCCTCTTGCTGATACTCCAACTCCTCCTGCTTTGAAACGTTTTTGTTTTGATTTAAATGGTCAACCAGCTTATATTCGTGAGGATGAAGATTCCGAACAACAAATTGTTAAGGTGTGTTAAACTTTGTTCAAAATTAGTTATATCATTAAGTTTATTCATCTGCGTTTTTCCAAGGTTATCATATCATTTCAGGACTTTTGTTTTGTTCCTTTGTTTGAATCATATATTGATGATACCTGGTATATATCATAAGAAGCATAATTAATAATTGTTAAATTATGGATGGGGAAAAAAAAAAAAAAAAATTTTTTTTCGCTCCTTTGAATATAATTACTAATGTTTGTCAAATTCACTCCCTTCTTTGATAACACGTTTAGCTTCAAGAAGCCCTATATAATATGCGAGCCTCTGGTCCAACCACTTCAACATCAAAAACAGTTCAAACTAGTTCCAATTTAAAACATCAATCGCTTAATGATAATTATTCGGAATTGAAAACTACAGGTACTAGTGCTCGTAAAAGACCCGCATCACCTGTGGAACCTTCATCATCATGCGATTTCACAACTTCTACTGTCGACCAGCAACAGTCAAATAGTAGCAGCGGTTCGCTTTCTCATAGGTCTTTATCTCCACCACATAAGAAGGTTCGTGCAAAGGCTGTCGGAAATTTACCAGAACAAGAAAGCGAGCTGGTCTCACAAAAGCAATTGATGGATTATGAACTTCGTACCCCAAATTCTAATCAAGTAAATATACTGAGAACTCCCATGAGCAACGTTCAGGAAGCTTCATCATCGATCATGCCGATGGCTCTTCAATCAACTCCTTCTACCATTACTTCAAGACATTATAATACTATTTCCACATCGAACCTCGGCATGGATACTCCTTCGACTACAAGAAGTACCCATTCTTCGGCTTTACCATCGCCATCCCTTTCTCCTATTGCAGGAGTTGCTCCTTCAAATGGGACAAACCAATTTGATAATTTCTTTGCTGATCACAATGATGTAGATGATGACATAACCGTTGATGAACCTATTGCTTCAATGAACCATAATGATAGTTGGAATATACAACAATTAAACAATTTAGCGACTGATTCAGCTCACACTCCTAACCTTTGGGATTTGAATACCATGTTGGCGACATTCGATGCCTTACCATCGTCAATGAAATCTTACATGCTTTTTCAACTTCTAAGACGTTGTCCTACAAACACCCTTCAATACGTCAGCAATATTATCCTACCCGCATTAAGAAAGGATTTTGTTGGGATGCTTCCTCTCGAACTTAGTTTACACATAGTAAAGTATTTAGATACCGCTAGTATGTGTAAAGCGGCTCAAGTAAATAAAAGGTGGAGAAATGTAATAGATGGAGATAGTTTAACATGGCAACATCGTCTTATGAAGGATGGTTTTGGTGTTGATGAATCGGAAGAACAACGTGCCATTTCCGAAAATTGGGGACTTTTACGTTCAATAAATTGTTCACATAATAGAAGCAGGCATCTAGATGGTGCCAATAACAATAACGAAAGTGGTACGTCGTCTTCTGAAGAAAGAACTGTTGTAGAAGCTGATGATGATGATACGGATAATATGAGGGTTGTTAACGAAGATAAAATAGAAGATTCTTCGAGGTTAACACCATATAATCAAAATGACAATAATAATATGGCTGTCGATGATTTGGATTATATAATAATTGAAAAAAGTAATGAATTGGAAATAGATAATATTGATCATGATATTTTACAAGATTCATACACGCTCTCACCAACAGGTACTGATGAACCTTCTTCTTCAACAGGTGCCAGCTCTTCATTGTTTGATAAAGACTACTCTTCATCACAACAAGATAAAGGAAAGGCCAAGGCTGATGTGGATTGGAATAGTTATATAGTGGATGAACCAGAACCTCATCAAGATGATGATCGAGACCGACCTTATGATGGTGACGATAGCGATGTTGATGCAATGTCTCAAGAAAGTAGTGACCGAGCTGAACTTTCTGAAGATAGGCTCCCGCTATCACCCTCGGCCGATCATCCTTATAAAGCTATCTATCGTCGTCATTACCTTATGCGACAAAATTGGCTACATGGACGGCATAAACATATTTCATTTCCCGGTCATGGAAATAATGTTGTTACATGTCTACAGTTTGATTCTGAGAAGATTATCTCAGGATCTGATGATCAGTGCATCAATGTTTATGACACTGCTACTGGTAGATTGATTAATCGACTCGTTGGTCATGATGGAGGCGTATGGGCATTACAATATGTAAATAATACGTTGGTATCAGGTTCTACGGATCGTACTGTGCGCGTATGGAATCTTGAAACTGGTGTATGTACTCATGTATTTCCAGGACATACCAGTACGGTTCGTTGCCTTCAAATCATAATGCCGCAAAATGTTAATACTAATCCCAATGAACCACAAATTGTTGAACCACAAATTCCGCTGATTGTTACCGGCTCGAGAGATTCGACTTTGAAAGTATGGCGTCTTCCGAACCTTGAAACGGATCAACCATTTCACCCTGCCATCCCTTCGTCACCTTCTGATAATACACAGTATGATAATAATCCCTATTATATCCGTACGCTTTCCGGACATTCCCATTCTGTCCGTGCTTTAGCGGGTGTCGGCAACACTTTAGTTAGTGGTAGTTATGATTGTTCTGTCAGAGTATGGAACATTATGAGCGGTGAATGTATTTGGCGATTACATGGGCATACTCAGAAAGTGTATTCCGTTGTACTGGATGCTAAACGCAAAAGATGTATGAGTGGTAGTATGGATGGTACCGTAAAGGTTTGGAATTTAGAGGATGGAACAAATATCTGGACATTGGAAGGTAAAATTACTTGTTTAGTCATAAAAAGGAATATGCCTCCTTCACAAAGATTTTGTATAATAATGAGACGTTAATTTCTAATCCCTTAATAGGACATTCTTCTCTTGTCGGTCTTCTTGATCTCTCACATGAACATCTTGTCTCAGCAGCTGCTGATTCAAGTCTTCGTATTTGGAATCCGGATGATGGTACGTGCAAACACGTTCTGACTACACATTCTGGCGCAATAACGTGCTTCCAGCATGACGAGAGTAAAGTCATTTCGGGCTCAGATGGTACCCTTCGCATGTGGGATGTAAAGACTGGACGCCACGTGCGTGATTTATTGACCGGTTTAAGCGGTGTTTGGTAAGTTTAATTGCAACTATCTTTTTTTTGAAAAAATATGTTTTTTAGTTTATAGTTTTTACTTTTTTGTTAATGATCTTTCATTTTACATTAATAATAGGCAAGTTAGATTTGATGAACGCAGATGTGTGGCCGCAGTTCAAAGAAATTCAGTGACTTGGTTCGAAGTTTTAGATTTTGGTATATATGGAATTGATGAAGAAGATGGTTCACATGAGAACAATTGTTTAGATGAAAATGGCAATTGGGTTGACAGAAGAATAATCGTAGGATATAATGGTAGTAGTGAGGAATAATAACAATAGAAACAAAAATTAAATATTTTGTCGTTATTAAACCTAGTTTCACGAAATATTTTATTATATGACTCTTTAAAACATTTGATAATATGATTTCCATCTTTTTGAACATTAATCTATTTTCTTTTGAATGGGTTTCGAAAATTTTGTATTAATCACTTATGCTAGAAAAGTAGTAGTCTTTCACACACATATATATACATAATTCATATATATATGTAAAAAAAAAAAAAAATTCATTTATACCTACCTTTAATTGTTATGACGTTTAACTCATAAGTTTGTTATCACATGACGTGAGTTTTAATTAATTAAAAAGAGATATTTATAAAAGATGCGCCTAGCTAAGATGATCACGTGTTATATATGAGAAGTCTAGGAAAATCAGACTCCGGGTATTTTTTAACAAAATTTTGTTTTTTTTATTGCATTTTAGTTTTGATGTTATTGTTAATTTTAGTCAAAAAAATTCCTAGAGCCTGATTTTTTTGATACATCTCATTTATAATCAAATCAAATGATAAAAAAATATATAAAAATATAAAAATATAATTTATTTTTTTGTTTTTATTACAATTTGTAAATTATAAATTAAATTTTTTAATTTCAAATAAAATTTAAGCATGTTTAAGCAATTTATTTTATAAATTTAAAGTATTAAATATAAAAAAAAAGAAATCAAATGATCATATACATTTATATTTTATATTTATAGTCTTGCTATAATTTCTTAAAAACTGGTTTATTATAAAGCTTTTACATATTATATTTAATTTTTTATTTCATACCTATAAAAAAGCTTTTTACATAAAAAATATTAGTATATTTTACTAATATGAATTGATAAATCTTTTTATTTGATCCTAAATTTGATAAAGGGCTAATATATTAATCATCAATAAATAAATATCAGGAATTTTTCAATGTTAATTATATAAATCTTAAGGTAAAAATAGAAAATATCACATCAAATCATGCTGATGTTTACAGTAAAATATCACAAAAATGAAATAAAATCAAAAGTAAAATACAGTAAAAATTAATAATATAATCAGAATATTTGATTCAATCTATATAATATATAAATAATAAGATCAATATGTTCTTTTATACTTAAAAAAGAATCAATTCATCTTCTTTTTATTTGTTTAATAAAACCTATATCAGAAATCTAATAATTCAAAAGATAATAATAAAATAATAAAGATTAAAAAAAGTTTATTAAATATGAGCAAATTTATAATACTATAAACAATATTTAACTTTGCTATAATATGTATAAAATTGTAAAAAAAATAGCAAAAATTGCTTGCTGAAAAGCAAAAGATTATACAGTATGATAAAATTGATTATTTCTCTTATTTTTTAAGTATATAAATTACATGATTATATTTATAATTTAATTAAATTTAATTTAACTAATGAGAAATAAAAAAGAGAAATAATGAAAATTTAGATTATCAAAAATTTATATAAAAATTATGAGAAAAAATATATTTATATGTAAATAACATTAAATAATTATCTATTATTATATCAATCTAATTTATTATTGCAAGTATTTATCATTATTTAGTATAAATAATAATAACTAAAGTTATATAAATAAAAATATATAATTATTTTATCAATCATTATTATCTTATATTTATTAATATATAAATCTATTTGTATCTGTCTTTACTAATATATCAGTTATTCTATTTTAAAATGACAAAACAAAGATAGGTCTTAAAATACCTACTATAGGTCAAATCTTTCAAATATTATAGTAAATTCAGAAATCTGTTTATATAATTGATTATAATTTTTCTTCTTAAATTTAATTTTAATATAAAACAAATAATTTGTATTAATATTAAATCAAAAAAAAAAGCTAACAAAAATTATAATTCTAATAAATTTTTAGCTAAGTTGCTTAGAGATATAAATAAAATTAATCACTTAATTTATTTTATAATCAAACTAAAAAATTCAAATAATAAATTATAAATAGATTAACTTGTTATTATTATAAGAAGTTATTAATCTTTTGATAAATTCTCTTTTTCATATATATAAGATCTCAAAAACTTTCTTTAAATATCTAATATAATAATATGTTGAAAAAGTTTGACCAATTTATAAATAAAAGATTAGACAAAAACCTGAGATATTTAAAAATATTTCATTTTTTTTCAAAAAATTTCATTTAGATTACTAACTATAAAGATATATATTCAAGGATAATCTAAATATAATCTGATTGAAAGAGATATAATAATGTTATTTAATAAATTAACAAGTATTATATTACTAATTAATCACTTAAAATATATTTAAAATATGCAAAATATTCAGAATTAGCTTTTTGAAATTTTTAATATGCTGAAATAGCTTTTTATAATATTTGTCATTATAATTTGATTTTGGAAAAAATATAAACATTCAATATATTAATGAATTTATTAATGCATTTATAATTTATAATTTAAAAATATAAAAAGAAAAAATAGAAAAAATAAAAGCAATAAAATAAATAAAATAAAAAAACAAATACTTATTTAATTATTTATATCATAAATTAAAAAATCATAATAATATATATTAGTATTTATTTGATATTATTACAGAATAATAATTATATAATCTACATATGATTTACAAATGTAATATAATACCAAATATTAAAAATATCAAATATATTAAATATGTTTAACATATTAAATATATTAAATATATTTAATATAATTAATATATTTAATATATCAGATATATTAATATAGTTAATATAGTTAATATATTTAACATAATATTAAATATATATATAGAAGACTAAATTCATTAGAACAAGATAATTATCAATTACTAGATGCAATCTAATCAATTCAATAATGGCTATATGCAATCTTCCTTTTTAGTAAAGATAGCGTAAGGCTACTTTTTCCTATTTGTGATTAATTCTCCTTTTTATATTTCTTATTTTAATATTTTTTTTATTTTTTAGTTTGTTTATTTATTAATAAACCTTTTTTTTACCTGAGACTTCTTTATAATACTTTGTATTAGTAATGTGATTAATATTTATTTAACTTAACATATAGAAATATACTTGATAGTATATTGAATATACTTTGCAATATATCACAAATGAATCATATATTTGTCAAAGATTTGAATATATTTTTCAGTATATAACAGAATTTTATTTAACTTGAAAACTATCGATTTACTACGTAAACTATAAAAAAGTTAACCTTCTAATATCACATCTAACAGTTGTAATCTGAAAAGATTACACATTAACAATATTAACTGATGTATAAATATAAACTATTATCATTCACTCTATGCAAAAGAAATTATGAAATTCTTTTAATCAAATAATAGCTTCTTATTTTCTATTATTAAAATTAAAGATATATATTTTATCAACCAAATACATCTTTTGAATATGATTTTTTGAAAATTTCTCATTATGAATTTTATTGTTTATTTCTTAATAAAATAATATATTATTGACTTTAATATTTTAAATTTAATAAATATTTCTAATTCTCATTTTTTTTAATAAATCACAAGTGAATAATATAATATATTAATCATAATTAATCTAAGAAAAAGATAAAAAAAATTAAAATTTTGAACTCTAGAAAATTTCTTTTTCTTTCATCACAATAACTAAAAAGAATTATTTATTTTAAGAAATACATTTTTTTTTAATCCTTAAATTATCAGAAGGTAAAGTTTTATAAAAAAAATATTATTTTTATTTTTTTAAAAAAAAAACTTTTAACTATACTTATCTTTTATGATTATTAATTTTAAATTATATAGTAAGTTTTATAAAAAAAAAAATTTTTAAATATAAAAAAATCAATCTAAAATTACTTTTCTTTCTACTTTTTAATTTTCAAATATTAGATTTATTCAGAAATAAATCTTACAAAAAAAATTTTATTTTATTTTTTTTTTTTAAAAAAAAAAAAATAATTAATTACAGTTATTCTTTTCTATAATTACTTTATATTATATAAATCCTTTATTATATATAAGTATACATTTTATAAGAATTAATACCTTTTAAAGCTATATAAAAAACCTTTTATAGTTATAATATCTTTTTAGTCATACTTTTTAAAAATTAATATTTAGTAACAATATATAAAAAATCTTCTTATATAATCACTTTTTATTATAATCACACTTTTTATTTTTAGTTTTAAAAGATATAACTATAAAGAAAGATAATAATAATTTACTTTCTTATAATTATTCTTTAATATAACTATTCTTTAATTATTAGTTTATTTGAAAGTAAGTTTATAAAAAAAAGTTTATTAAATATTTTTTTTAAAACAAAAAACCTAATTTATTAATTATATTTTTCTTTTATAATTATTAATTTAAAAATCATTAAAGATAAGTTTTAAAAAAAATTTTTAAAATATAAAAAATAATAATTAAATATAATTAAAATTAATTATTTTTTTTCTAATTTTCAAATCTTAATTATTCAAAAATTTAACTAATTAAAAACTTCAAAAAAAATTAAATAATAA
>CAJVPP010001597.1:0-18973 GCA_910592005.1 Funneliformis mosseae | reverse complement strand
AAAATTATAGTTATTAAATTATAAAAATTTGTTAAAATGTATATTTTCTATTAATGCACACCCTCTCTAAATGCACTTTTTTACTCAGTCCCAAAGGTGTACATTTAGAGAGGTTTGACTATATGTCAGTTATATCTAATATACCAGTTATGTTACATATGTCTGACATGTCTAATATATCAACTATATTTAATATATCAACTATGTCAACTATGTTTAATATGTTAACTATGTTACATATGTCACATATGTCTAACATGTCGTATATTTCAATTATGTCAAATTAGTCAATCTTCTGTGTCACATAAGTTGTGTCACATTTATCCGTTCACAATATTATATAAAACTAATTCTAATATCTGTTATAATCTGTATTATACATTTACTATAAGTAATTAATTTTAGTCTCTTTTTTTATATTTACCTTTCTTATATTTATATCTAAACTTTAAAGTTAATACTCAGATTATATTTTAAATTAATCACTTATGTATTATAGTATTTAAAATTTAATCTTATATAATCATTATTAGTTTTATAATAAAATTTTCTTTTATATTTATCATAGAGTAAATTTTTATTCATCTCAGAAGGTAATACTTCTTATATAATACCTTTATATATATACCCTAAATCTAACTCTATACTATGTGATACTAACTTTGTAAATAAATAAGATTTCACACATAAAAAGATTTTCTAAGTCCCTGAAATATATATGAAAAATGAAAAAGAAAGGGGGTGTTATACAGGTGACAAAAAAGAGGCGATGATATCATATCTAATGAATAAATTTACTTTTTATCATATCATTATTTAATATATTTAATAATAAAAACTTTTAAAAATTTTTTGAATTTAAAGTATTTTTTTATATCTTAAAATTAAATAAATATTTTATTTTCTTTAAATATCTTAACATTCAGTAGAATAAAATATATATTATTGTAATACTTTAATTTAATAAATATATTAGTACTATTTTTATAAAATTTTGATAAGTAAATTATATTTACATTTGAGATTTTAGTTTATTATTTATTTAAAATTAGTAATACAATATGATAAATTAAACTTTAAATTTTTTTTCTTTATTTTTTCATTGGTATTTTCTTTTTTTAGGTATTTTATATTTATAATATTATATTTCTTCTTTCTTAAATATTCAAAATTATTTGTTACTTATTAATATAACTATAAGTAATTAAATATTAATATTTTTCTTAATGCTTTAAATTCTTTTTATTTTTATTATCTAATTATTCATTTTCATTCTAAAAAATTTAATTGCATAAATTTTACATTGCTAATTTAATTAAATAAGTTAAAAAAATATTAGTATAATTTAATATAAATTAAATAATATTTATTAAATATTTAAAAAATATATATATTTTAATAATTATAATTCAAAATTCTTTAAAATTTATTTAAATTATTATTTGAAGATTTATTATTATTTATTATATTTTAATATTAGTTTTTAAATATTAAATATTAATTTTTAAATTTTTTTTTTTAAAAAAAAATAAATATATATATATATATATATAATTTCTTTATATCTTTATTTATATAAATATTATATATTTTGATTTTTTTATTATTCTTAATTAATTTAATATTATAATTTCTATATATACTTTAACATGAATTAATGAATTATTAATTAAAATATATTTTAACAAAAGTAATTATTTTAATTATTTTAATTAATAAATGTTGAATTGACATAATTAATTTTGATATTATTAAAATTAATTAGAATTAAAATATATTTTTATAGCTTATAATTCTTAAATTATAATTTTTCAACTTCTTATAATTAAAATCTTATAATTTATAAGATTAAATTTTATTAATTAGCAGATTTATATTTAAATTCTTTAAATATACTTTATTAATATAAGATTTCTTAAACCAAATTTCAATTTTTACTATTAATAAAAATAAAAAGTTAATAAAAATTGTTTAAATTAAATAAAATAAAAATTATATATTTCTTTTTTATATTTTTATAATAAAATTGTATGTATAATAATTTTCATAATTATTATTTATATTTATTTGATTATATTTTAGCTTTTTTATAATTATTTAATCCTTGATAAAGATATACTTAAGATTACTAAACAAACTAAAGATTTAGCAAATCATCTAAATAATAAAAAGTAAAATTTAATAAAAATATTTTAAAATCTTATTAAAAATCTGCAAAAGTTAAAATTATATCAAAGCGTATAAAAATATATCAAAACTTTAATAAAATAAATAAAATTAAAGGTTTATACATTTTGCCAAATCTAAAATAGATTTATATAAATAATCTTTTTATTTTTTAAATTATCTTAATTAATGAATTTTTATTGCATTATGAAGAATATAATCTTTTAGATATTAATCTATCTATAAATTTTAAGTTAAATTTTGCAAAATTTTAATCATCAATACTTTTATTAATTAATATGTTAAATTAATGATAAGATATTTTTTACTCTTTTAGATTTTAAAAAAATAATGATATATATAAATCTTATATATTGAACAAAAAGCATTAAAACACCTACAAATTTAACTAAAGTGTTTGGTTTGGATGCAGTAAATATGAATTTAAATTTAAATCGCAGTACCAAATATGATTAAAAAGTACACTTATTTTACTTGTAATAAATTATATATAATTGCAATGAAATTATAATAGATGAAAAAAAAGACAGAAGAAAAGAATTAAAATTAAAATTAAAATTTTTAGAGGTTTGAATGTGTCGATTTAGCATATCAATTAGCTGATTTTCTACGAATTGGACAAGATCCGAATACAAATTTTCATCATCCGTCAGGATAATGTTGTATTCGGATATTCTCGCCCTTTTTTTTGCAGGATATGAAAAAAATGTCGTAGATGGGATTACCAAGATACCAATCGTATCTTTGTGGTACTTGGATAATACCCCTTCAAGCTCACGCACAACATCAATCTCTAAAACAGACGTGAACATTGTAGTCGATATTTATAAAAAAGTCTCTTTATTCATTTATACATACTAATTTTCCCTTTCCAATTCTTGCATTGGATTATAAATGGAATTCTAAGAAAGTTCCCTTCTAGATCCACCCCACCGTCTCCCGGTTTGTGTCTAAATTGTGAAATAAACAATGAGTATTTGCATCATCATCGTCAAGAACTAAAGAAGAACGTTCGCAGTTGTTTAGCTGCGGCCACGATGTGCTTTCGATTCAATAGTTCAATGTATCTTATTCACCACGAGCCCCCGGCGCAAGGCCTTATTATTCACTTAAGAAGTTCAGGGATTTATACCCAAGGCGTCGCTTATACAGTAGCTTTTCGGACACGGGAATGAACGTTCATAGCAGGCCGTCCACCTTACGTCAGGTCTGGTTACCCAACTGGTAACTTTCGCAAGCTATGGCCACGATGAGCTTTCATCTCCCGAATTTACACCTAGTGGCAGCGTAACTTCAGATACATAACAACTCAACAAATAACCCAGTGAAAAACTCACTTTCTTTCATAGCATTCGATTCTATAATCTTCTAAAATTCTGTTAACTTTTTGCTCGAATTGTTTTCCTTTAGCGACTGAAGACACATTTGTCATATTGAACATATAGGACATAAATATTTGACAATTTTTTTTTTTTCCTAATTCACATGTCGTACAACAATCAATTGCATAATTGCATGTCGATCGAACATCTATGATAGAATTAAATAGTCATGCTTTTTTCATGATCTACTATCGTACTATCGATCAGAAGTAACTATAGCTCAAAGGACGGGTACTGCTTTCTAGTAAATTGGAAAAATAAGATCTGGAATTGGTTAGATATATTTTTCATAATGGAATTTCAGGAGAAGCATTTGATCAACGGTTCATCACTATAAATAACTTGTAGATTTGCATATCTACTAAGCCCTTTATAAGTCTTTTTCTTACAAAAGAGGTAAATATAAATATATTACATTAATTCTTTATAATAAAAAAAATTACTTAACCTTGCAAATTATAACAATCTATTAAAATTAAGTTATTAAGAATATTGAATTTTTCATATAAATAAATTATATTATAAAAAACTATTAATCATTTAAATTTAATAACAAATTATTTAATTCAATTATTTTTTCTATTAATTTAATAAAAGAAAATAAGTTGCTTTTATTTCTAATAATATCTTTTAAATAATAAGAATTTTATATATTTTTTCAATAAATTATAATGCAAACATAGTTTATACAATTATAAATTAAAATAAGTATCATAATTTATAATATTATATTATATATTTTATAAATTTAAAGATTATAATTTATAATATTATATTTATATATATTATAAATTTAAAGATTTAAAATTTACAATAACCACAATAGTTATAAGTAGAGTTTAAAATATAAAAATATGTATAATTAGTATAAAACTCTTATAATTATTGCAATTAAGAGTTTATTAATAACAAATGAATGAATTTATAAAATTCCTATATAAAATTAAATTTAAAAAAAATACTTATATTATAAAAAAGATATTTATGAAAAGTTCATTATTATTAACACTTATTTTTACTTTCTACTTTTCTTAACCTATTTACTTTTTTATTAAAGTTAGAATTATCAATCAATAACTTATATTTAATTAATTATATATTTATTTCATAAAAATCATCATAATATTTATTGATTTAATGATATTTATTGACAATTACAGAATAAATAAAGAAATATTATTTACTAATACTATTCTTAGAAAGAAATTTTTACAAATTGATATTAATAAAACATATTTATGATATAATAAAAAAAATATTATTATATTTAAATTAATCTAAAATTTTAAGTAAATATATAGTTTAATGCATTGTTATAGAAAGATATTAATCCAAAAGATCATGTGATACATGTGACTAAAAGGCATATTAATTGCATCACATTAGACGACAAAGATGGCGAAGATGAGAGAAATGAATTAAACAAAAGTTTCACAAAATCCCAGAAGTCGCCAGAAAATTCTATTATATTATTAATTATTTTGTATTATTAATTATTTATTATTTATAATCAATTAGTATTTTATTTATTTATATTAGCAAATTTAGTATAAATAGGATAGCTTTAGGACTTGGTTAAGGCAGACAACTTTGAGTAGCAATAAACAGTAGTAGATAACAAGAGATAATAATTTGTGAACAATTAGAATTCAATTAGTTTTTATCACTAACAAGATAAATACTAAATAACAATTATATGCTAACAAATATAATTGTATCAAATTCTTTATTACTTAATAAAATCCTAAAGTTTATTCTAAATATACTATTATTTAAAGTAATAATTATTTGTAAACCCTTAAGAGCTCTTCCTAAAAAGTATTTAATAAAAGCTAAATCCCTTTATTAATCTTGCATTAATACTAATTTTCAATCATTAGTATCATAAGATAACAGCATATTAAAGATTATATAAATAGTTCTGCTTTTTTTTTAATTTATTATTAAAAAGTAATTTATATTTTTTAGTTTAATATCTTAAAATCAATACTTTTTATCTTATATTGATAATAAAATAAGTTAAAATATAAAATTATAAATTCAATATTTTATACTTTATTCTTAACGATCAAATAGACTATGAATAGTAATACAAATTTGACTTTATGGTCAACTTTAATAATCAAATAATAAGTTAATCAAATTTTTTAATAAAATCTATTAATATGTTAACAGAATGATGAAATAACCTATACATTTTTATAGTAAAAAGTATAATAAAAAATACTAATATATAGCTAATAATTTAGTAATAAAAAGAATATAAAACATTTACTATTTTATAATTTTAATTTATGAAATAGTTAAATAATTAATTTAATTTAAGTTAATTATAACTAAATTTCATAATTATGATATATGATTATAATCAACTAATAATTTTAATATTTTAATTATTATATTTAAATAAGAATATTAATATAATTTTAAATAATTTAATATTAATAAAAATATCTTTAAATAAAATAATAAATAATATAAAATCTAATAAATTTAATATGTAATTTAAAATTATTATACTTTAAAATTTCAATATCTACTGAATTTAGAATCCTTATTATTTTTGCTATAAATTAAATTAAATATTTTTAAATTTGAATATCTTAATTATAAAATTAAATCTAATAGTATATAAATAAAATATTTATTTTTTATTAAAATTAAATTTATAATATTAAAATTACACTTTTAAAATATATAATCTTTTGATTAAAATCAAATATCCTTATTAATTTTGATGATTATATAACTGTAAAAAGAAGATGTTTAAATTTGAGATTTTATGATAAATAATATATATTTTTATTTAAGAAATAATTTATTTATTACATGTGTATGATATATCACCTTCTTTTTGTTACTTATATCATATTCTTTTCTTTTCATTTTTTATATATATTCTGATGACTTACAATGCAAAATCTCTATAATAAGAATTTACTATAGTAAAAATGAAACAAATTTAAAGGTCAAAATAAATTTTATTAAATATAAAATTGAAATTTTAATCCATAAAATAAATAAACTTATACTTTAAGAATCTTAAATTAGAATTTTAATATTTTCAATATTGATAAAGTTATATCAAGTTAAATTTATCCAAAATTAATTATAAAAACTAATTAAAAAAAATATGTAATGATAAATTTATAAAAATTATTCTTTATTATTCATATAATTTATCTTAAATATTGAATTATATAAAGATATATTAGGATATAATAAAAGAAATGCATTATAATTACATATGAATTAGATTATAACAAATTGTTTCTAAAGCATTAGATTTAGTTTTTTTTAATTACAATTCAAAAAATATGCACAAAAATTATGGCAATATATGATTATTTATAGAAAAGGTATTAGTAGAAAATGACAGAGATTACAGCTAAAAAACATATATCTTATTGTTATATATCTGATGCAATTTATAATAAAATAATAAAATAAAATAAAATAAATTATTTCATATGATTTTTAATTCTAGTTTCTGATTGGCTCATATATATGTTACACGATGCTTACATAATTTACAAAATTGAAAAAAATAATTTTTTTCAATTTTTTTTATTTGATTAAAATCTAATCACAGGATTAAATTTTATTAATGTTTTTTTTAGAAATTTTTTTGTTGAAAAAAAAAATATTCTTCAACATGGTGTTAAATGTCACATGTTTTAATTTTGCCCTGCATTACATAATTTGCCCAGAGGCTTAATTTTATTAAAAAAATGATAAACAAATTTTTATATATAAATTAAAAAGACCGTAAATTATTTATAGAAAAAATTTACTTGTAAACCTTTTATTATACAATAATAATCTCTTATCTATTCTTGGAAAAGATTCTTATCAAGCTGAGATTCCTGTTATAAATCTAGTTCAATCTTTTTGTTTTGCTAATTTAAGCACCAATAATTAATTTTTCAAGTATGACAATGCAAACACCAAAGTTGTGTTAACCATTTGTTATTATTAAATGAAAAAAATAATTTCAAAAAAGACTAGTTAAAAATAATTTTCGGATTAAATTCCATGAAATCTTAAAACGTCCGAATCAAAATCTTTCGCAGTTTTTCTTTTAATAAAATAGTTAAAGAAAAACAGTAAGATGGCAATATACCACTTTCGTAAGATAAACGTCTACGTTGCGGCGTTTCTCATTGCTTTGCTTATTTTCCTGCTGTCTTCACCATATGTAGCTCAGTCTAATCTTGGAACATTTGACCCGGATGGCAACAATTTAACACCACCTACATCTGAGGTAAAAGACAAAGACGCTCCTTTTAGCGAAGATCCTCCAAACATGTCTGGGCATTATAATTTATTGCTTGTAGTCACTTCTACAATTGACGCCATCCGTCAAAGGAAGTTATTAAGAGAAGCATTATTTGGTATCAAGAATAACTTAAAGCCGTGTACTCGGCAGGATGGTAATGTTTATTATAAATTTGTGATTCCGCCATATAAAATTGTAGAAAAAGGCACGTTAAGAGACTTTACAGCCGAATTTGTTGAATATGATGACATTGTCGAGTTTCCAAATATCAGCGGTCAAGGTTTTCAAGAGTCCATTCTTTCATGGGTAAGTAAATTAATGGTCAATATGATTAATAATTTCTGAAACGTCTTTTTTAATTTCACAATTTTGCAAATTTATTAATTATTAGGCGCAAGGTCTCGGAAAGAAAGGCATCACGTATAATCATCTTGTAATTATTAATGACAAAACTCTTATTAATCTTGAGAAACTTCAACAAATATTGGAAGGATCAGTCATTCGTGGAAGTACATTGACAATGACTCAAAAACGTATGCTTGTATGGGGTTCGTTTATGATGCTAGATTTTGATGACATGGCTATTATCCTTGGTCGCGATGCTGTTGCCCCCATTCTCGAATCAAAGAAAAGCATTAAAGTCGTCAACCGCAATTTTACAAATATGATTACGCGAGCTTTCCAATACTACCAACAAAATCCTAACGATAGCGGATTATTCCTTGTAAATGATGACGTTGGCATTGTAGAATTTCCAAACGCTATAGAAAACGTCCCAATCAAAACGACCGTAGCTGTAGGACATATATTCGAAGAAGACGATATGAAGTATTTATTTGAACACCTTTCCGTATCCAAAACTGTGATATGTCATCCTCGAAATGATCCAAATAAATTAAATATTGCCGTGGTCACTAGTAGTTTTGTTTATAACGATCTCTGTATGCTTCCCGCGGCTCGTCTTACAGCTGAGAATAAACGTCGTTATGCCGAAAGAAATGGATACTCTTTCGTAGCGAGATCTTCAGAATTTGCTAATCAAATTTACAAAAGTCGTAAAACTGTTTGGGGCAAAATCGATGGCGTCGAAAAAGTACTTCCACATTATGACTGGTTATTCTGGCTTGATATGGATACTGTAATTATGAATTATAATGTAACTGTCGAAAGCCTTATCGAGAAATTTACGGAACTTGTTGGTGGAAAAGAAAAATTTGAAAACAAACATTTGGTTGTTGCAAGACCATCGAACGATAGGATGATTAATGCCGGAGTGTTTTTAATTAGAAATTCTGAATGGAGCCGAGAATTTTTGAGACTTACACAAACGCGAAGAGATCTGTATAATAGTAGCATGTATGAACAACGTGCTATGTGGGACCTTATGCGACAGCCAGAATGGATTCCTGGTGTAAGTTGAAAAAAATATTTCTTTTGTTCAGAGATACGGCATTTCTGACAAATACTAATTAATTAATTTTATAACCAGACAATATTTTTAGACCAAGATGATCATACGTTTAATACTTTCCCTAAACGATATAATAAGGGCGATTTCGTGGTTCATTATGCTCCTGATGGATGTCCTTCCAAACCGATCCTTGATGCTATTGGCAAATATAATATATTAGAAAAAAATCCTGAAGTGGAGGTGTCACTTGACCATATAATGGATCATTGATTTTTTGTTTTATAAAAAAATCACTAAAATGGTATAATCAAAATAATTCAATGAAAATTGGTCGAGGTAAATTATTTGAAATGTTAAAAGGAATCTATAATATTACAGACATTAATTGTACAAAAAAAAAGGAAATGTTTTATCCATTTCCTACGAAAATTTATTGCACAAAATTAAATGATAAAGTAGATTCTCTAAATATTTGTAGCGATCTTTTGTATTCTTCTTTTCTTTTTTAATCTCTAGATAAATTTTGTAATGTTAAAAATAATATATAAATGTATAATATTTTTCTTTTTAAAACACATGATATTACATATAATAATAATATTTCTAATAATTTACACTATATCGATCGAATTTCAAAACAAAAAATAAATAATTTTCAAAGATAAATATTAATTTTCTTTTATTCAAGATCATATGTTTTAAATGTAACGTCAATCCTTGCGAGCGAATTCAAACGAGCGGTAACGAAGACCACCCGTCATAAATTCAAACGACGCACCCGAGATTAAAGTCAAAAGTTTATTCTCCAATTCTGAGACGACTTTATTCGTCCTCGATAAATCTTTTGAAGAGATTTATCTGATGAAAAAGTGCTTTTAATAGAATCGTTATTATTTATGCGTTGTAAAGATTTTAAAGACGACGACAATTGATCATATATAATAAAAAGTTTTAAACACTTGAAAATTATGGGACAATTTTTTTTATTGAATTTTAATTACACAACTATAGTAATGATTTTCGACACCCACGAATGTTAAATCTTCACGCCCATTCCCGCTTTAATATTTATAAAATAATTTCCTTTTCAAGGAAAATTCAAAAAATTTTTAATCCCACTGCAATGAGGCACCCACACGGAAACCTTTAGTAAAAGGCGAAAGGTTTATACGATCTGCAAGTACCTCGTGGGAAACGTTAGTGACCAAAGGAAGCGATTTGCTTTTTATTTATGTTAAAAACTTGTAATTTTAGAAATTATGGGATTATCCATTTCATGGCGCAGTATAGCGCGATATGTACTTTTTCAATAAATATGCGGGTTCGGAGATTTGTATTTGGTAACACCTAAACACCGAAAATGCGCATTGGCCATTTATAGGTGGTCTGATAATATATAAAAACCAAAATCTTATCATGAAATTTTTCGCAAATCGTAAAATATGAAAGCTATCAGAAATTTTCATTTAGATACTGTCGCAACCGACATTCGTCGTAATCTCACTTCAATAAATTCTATAGGTAAGTGTTTTTTTTTTTTTTTTTGATGTATCAATAAATATTCATACTTTTTTATTTGTTTATTTATTTATTTATTTTTTTTTTTTCACCCATGTTCATTCTAGTAAATAATGATACCAAGCATTTGACTAAATTGCTTGCGGCGGAACGTGGGGTGTGTGATTCTCTAAGTACTCTGACATATGAACAAAATGAAGCGGCAAAATATCTTAGCATTTGGGGGAAAAGCGAAGACGTTGATTTAGGTGATATTACCGAGAAACTAGCTCTTTTATTTGCAAAGTTGTCGGAATACGAAGGTATTCTTGGTAAGTTATGAATTCTTACACGTATATATTAATTCGATAAAAAAAAATATACATACATACATATATATTTATTTATTTAAAAAGGGTATTTTCAATTAATTTAGCGGAACGTTATGCCCAATATCGTGGACATTTAAAAGATATTCGTTCACGTGAAGAAACAATGAGAGAGAATCGACTCAAGAAGGAATCTCTTTGGAATAAAATCGAAAAAGAAGAACGAAAGGCATCTCATTCAAAACATCCCGAAGCTGCCGAACAAAAGCTTAAAGATTTCCAGAAGGAATTGGAAAAGGTCGAAAAGGAATCGCTTGAAGGTAATTTACAAGTGTAAAAAATTTTTTTTTAAGTTAATCAATTGATCAATTAATCATAATTCTTTTAGTTCACATTAATAAATAAATAAATTTATATATATATAGAGGAAACGGCTTTGGCGGATTTTAAACGTCAAAAATTACAAACAGCACTATTACTTCAATTAGATGGTTTTCTTGAGTTTGGTGAAAAGTTGCTAATTATAGCTAATTATAGTAAGGACATTGTTGAACAGATTTCAACAGAAACAACAACACCTGGCGAGCCCAGGAAGACATATACGGGTAATGAAAAAGATTTTAAAATATTTGCGTGATCTTAATTTCTTTATTAAAGTCCTCTTTGTTTTTTAATGCAGGTTATGAGAAAACTTCACAGGCTATTTCAAATGCTACTGCAGCTCTTTCTGCGTGGGCTCCTAAACATCGGCCAGATGATTCAATTACAACAACAGTAACTTCTGATGTAGACGTGCCTACGCCACTTACTTTCGACTCTTCAAATCGAAAACCTACTAGTGGATCTCCTTTAACTGATGATTCAAATGAAGCAGACCATAGCGATTTGGATCATTCTGAAGTAGAAACAGAAAATCCTAGAGATAAAAGCGATCTATCAACCGAAATCAAATCAGATCTCATAGAAACGTCAACAATAGACGATGAAGAAAATGAAAATGAATCTGTAGTTTTTTCATCAATCCCAAGACCTCCAACACCACCTAAAGTCAATACTGTAAAGTTCGAAGATTCAGAACAGGAAAGCCCGCCTTTAATAAAGGAACAAACTATTAATGAAAATGTTCAAACACTGTCACAAGAATCAACTGAAAATTCTCATGAAAAACTTGCAATACCTTCAACTAAAAAAACCAAATCGCATAAACAAAAAGATATGAAATATGTACACTTTAGTGATGTTGAAGACGAAATTCCGTAAAATTTCCGTAATTTTACACGAACATTTTATTGTAAAATTTTATATTAATTAGTTATTTATTATTTTTTTTATTATACAAGTTTTCGGCATCGGGTTCAATAAAATATTTTTATAAAGCCTGTCCTTGTGAGGACATTTCAGATGGTTAAGAAAATAATCATTTCCACCAATAAATGTGACCTTAAATTTTATTCGTTTTGTTTTTGTCGGGGAAAAAAAAAAATTATACTACGCGTTATCATTACTTGTGAACTATTTTAAGCTTTTGATGCAGAACCGCTGGTTCCCTCTCCACCTGCTGTAGAATTCTCTTCACTCGCAATTTCAATATCACCTGAATCTGGAGGTATGGTCCCAAATTTAGAGAGATGTAAAGCTGCTTCGATAGGTTTAAGAAGCTATAAGATAAAATCGCAAAAATAAAAATTTTATCTTACGACGATTTCGTATGTTTCTCTATTGTATAAAACTAACCGGGTCAGTTACATAATCGTCACAAGCATAACACCAAGTAGAAAGATCGCTAAAAGAAACGGATATTGGATGAGAAGTTCCTTGATTATGTTCAGCGGCGTGACCTTTGATATACCTATTGATATTAATTGAATCATACATTATTTTAAATACAATAAATTGAAAGATGAAAGTGTAAATTACAATAAATTACCTGCTACAAAATACACCTTGACATTCTAAGCAGCGCCAATTCTCGCTAGCATCGTTACAAACGGTGCATGGTTTACTAACATCTACTGTAACTTTAGCCCAATCCGGAGAGACATGATCTTGAATGTGCGGACAATTGGTACGACGATTAACCGGATATCCTGCTTGAGAAGGTACTATTGGCATATTAGAAAAATGAAAGATAGATGCTCCGTGCGTGAAAAATGATTGAATAGAATTTATTCAAAGTTGCATGAAGATCGGATAATTTTAGCCTGCAGATCAGATCCAATTAATTCCCATTGCCTTTTTATTGCCAAATTTAGAAAGTCGGAGCTGTAGTTGGTTGAACTTCGCAAATTTGTAAAAATATAATTACAAACAAGCACAAAAGTGTTACATTGAAGTGTTGAAACCTTTCAATCAACTTTTTTTTTTTAAAAAAAAATATATATACATATATACTCTTTTTCTTTCATAAACTGTTTTCACCACTTTTAAAAATCCTACTAGTTCGCCATCCGGAAGGGGCATCCTATTGATTTTATAATATAATTCCACTCGTTATATTTCTTTTGTCTAATTCATAAGACAAAATTCCCACTATTTTCCTTTTTACCGCTCTTTTAATCCTATATTCCAACTTATTCGAATGAGTCTGTCTTGCGCTGGAGTTTGTCAAGGCTGGATAAAACATGCCACCCTTATAAATAACTGTTATCCTACAGGTCCAGGGGAGACGCTTCCAAAGTCAAGCGAACTTTCTTATCTCGTTTTTTATGCTAACTCGAAGCCTGCTAAACTAACTAAATGTGGTGTTTATCTGGAAAAAAGGGTAGCCACTGATGTTCGAAAGAGAAGAAAACAGTAAGTTTATAAAACAATCAACTATTATTTAATAGAATTATTTCATTTATTAAGGTTTTTTTTTTTGATTAATTTCTTATTTAAATTGAATTTTTCAGGGATACAGAAGTATCATTACAAATTATCAAGGTTCTTATTGATGAATGTAAAAAAGATCTTAACTTGTTCTCAAAAAATGTTGTCAAGATTATTGCGGCTTCCTTAAGTACAAATGATATCGATTTGGTTTCACGTGCTACATCAGTGGTTTGTAATCTTAACATAAAATGATTTTCCATTTTAAATAAAGATAATATTAATATTTATCATTGGTTGATTAATAGTTCATTACTTTTTGCGCATATCACAATGGGTCTACACTCGGAGTTGATACAGAATTTACTTCCATTTATGAAAGCTTGATCGACCAATTTGCTAAATATGCTACGTGTAAATATGGTGATCAAAATTTAGATCAAAATTTAGAAAGAAGGTTAGGATATTAGTGACACTTTACATAAATTAATTTAATTACTTATGGTAAATATTTCCAAATTAGGTATCGTTCTATAGGTCTTTATGCTCTTCAAGGAGCAGCAACTTCCAGTGCTTTATATGCGTCCGATGCTAAAACACAATTGCAATATATCATCCCAGCTATATTACATAATTTAACTGAAGATAAAACGGGCTTAGAAGCTTTACAAAAAAAGTAAGTGTCATGAGGGTATTATTCAGTGAAATTCGCGTTTTTTTTTTTGTATATTGCATTGCAAATTCGAAAGATGATATTAAAAATTTTAATGAATTATTCAGCGTTAACAATCCGGCGGATTCTTCTACACCAAAATCGCGTCGATTTTCGGCTAGTATTGCAATGATTTCAACCGAAGATAATACTCTTCTTGCGTATCATTGTTTAGAACAATTGTTTACAATGTCAAACGCTTCTAATTTACGTTATAATCTCGAACCTACTTTTACAATTTTGGATGAAAATAAATTTTGGTGGCCAAGTTCGTTTGGCATTACCTTAATTTTGGTTATCCTTTCTTCCATTCAGGTAAAATAAATTGATCATTTTATTATTATTTTTAATACATAATTTCAAAATGTGTTAAACATTCGTAAATTTAATAGCAACAATACCGTCATATACTAGTTGGAGATATAATACAACGACTTGAGTCGTCAGAGAATTCTGATTTATCCAAAAAAATTACATTTATTGAGATGTTAACATCTATTTTAACGAGTGATTTAACACTTGTTGGACTTTCTGTATTAGAAGTTTTGGATTGTTTACTTAGTCATTTGTTAAATTCATTAAAAAATGATGATGTTAAATTTGAGCAAATTGACGTAGACTTAAATTTGAAAACAGATAATACGTTGACAGAAAAAGCTCAAGATTTGGATACGATATTTATACAGAGACTTATAATTTGCATTGGTAATACCTTAAAAAAATTTTTTTTCCCAATAAAAATGCTTCATTATGATTTTTCAAATTAACAACAAATTTATTTAACAGGTAGTCTCGCAACTCACATTTACTATGCCAACCAAATCAGTGATATCGTAGAACGTATTGTTCAACATTTAAAATTACAAGTTAGTACAGAATCTCAACAGGGTAGCAATAGCAGTAGCAGTTATATGACTGAAGGAATACCTCTTAGTTTATTACGTAAAGCGCTATTAAAATGTTTGAGTATGGTTGTACGGACCAATAAAGAAGCTGAGAAAAAGTCATCGGGAAATGCCAGAAGTGAAGTTCCTGTTGAAATATTTCATAATTCAATTGATTTATGCACGGATGAGGACCTTGGTAAGTGAATCATATTTGGCTGAAAAAATTCAATAAGTTTGATTTTTACTAATGTTTTATACCATAGGTGTAAGGATCGCTTATGCTCAAGTCCTTTCCACATTTTTAAATAATGTTAACACATCAGAGGATTCCAAGGAAATTGAGCCAATACAGGTCAAGAGATTCTTATTACTTTTATACTAAACACAAACCGTTGATTCAAACTCAAAACTAATTCAATATAAACTTTTTCAATTACAGATTACATATTTCAATCAACCTGCTATACACTTCCTGAATACTCTACATTTGACGTTATATAAATATACATTGTTAAATGATTCAAAACCTGGTGATAATTTAGCTTTACTCGTAATTTTACGTTCATTATTGATACGGTTTAGAGCTGATCAAATTGTTCGAGGAATTCCAGTTGTCTTCAAATTACAATCTGAAGCTAAAGACGAGAAACTTGATGGGTTTTCTCGTCAACGAGCTTTGGCTAGTTTGATTGTATTATACTTTTCTGATATTGCTCAGGTTTTGGATATTCCGGAATTACAACAATATATAGAAAAGGTACGTCTATCATTACGTTAATTATGCATATATTCGTATCTCGATGATTAATTACATTATTATTTTATTATTTATGAATTACAGATACGAAAGGAACGTATAGAAAAATGTCAATGGTCAACTTATTTTAAGACAACCTCCTCGGAAAATAATTTAGACAATGTAGATTTATCATCGACTTTTGAAGACGAGATCACTAATGAAAATAATCAACCTTTACAACCCGTTGATATTTGGCTTGATCGTCAAATTATAGTCCCTATGCTATGTAAACACAAAGAAATTGAAAATATTGGTGGTGCAAAATTAGAAGAAAAATTAATGGCAGAATGGAGACAAGAAGAAGGATTTGAGAAGGTCAAAAAAGAGGCTTATAAAATTAGGTCATCTAGAATATTAGAGACCGAGAAACCTAGATTAGTTGTCACTCCTTATATTATGAGCTTGGAAAATAGTTCCGATGACTTGACGCCTAAAGTAAAAGCCGATAACTTCAAGGAAACTTTAGGTATTTACCTGGTTGATGTTATTAATTGATTATAAATGAGAGATGGTTAATTTTTTTTTTTGAAAAAAAAAAAAATAACAATAATAAATTTATTTATAAAAATATTAGCTGTTCAATTGATGAATGATTCATCAGAACATGAAACATCTGTCGCATCAGATAGAGAGTCAAGTAATATGGTTCCAATTCATATCGGTAAAAAGAAAAGAAAGAATTCCACGAAAAATGAGGCAAGCGCATTTTTATCAGCGATCGAAGCAAGAGCCGCAAGGTAAAAATTTTTTTTTATCAATTTATTTATTAATTGAGAAGCGGAAGTATTTATTGCTTAACATTATTAAATTTTTTCTATAATAGCACCACGAGTTTAGTAAATCCTCCTTATCAATTCTGATATTCCCCTAAATTTTCATTGTATAAAGGTAAAAAAAGGTAAAACGAAACCATTCCTTTTTTTATTAGCGAGTTATGACATATTAATCATGAATTTGATAAACAAACAATTTGAACTTTCTAAAGTTGCAATAGATAACCATTAGCTATAAATATCGTATATATATATATATATTTTTAATTTTTAGATAGATATTATAATTTTCAATTATAAAAAATTCTACCTCTTCCATGGAAATTAGTAACCACGCAATGACATTGCGAATCCAATAATACCATCATACCATCGAACAAGGGTGGGAAAATGATGCCATTGCAAAAGGGTTTTTTTTAAAGGTGGTTTTTACAAACATCATATAAACATTATGAACATTTTTTTATCCTATCCTACTTTATACTTTCATTCATCTCTCACTCCATCCTTAAATTAGGTAAATCTTGCTAGTCTATTCCTTTTCAATTGATCATTATTCATAAAATTTTCTTTTTTGTTTTTGTAAACAAAATAAGAACTTTATTAAAAAGTTTTAGACTTGATTATTGAATTCAAACAATATTTAAAAAATACATTATGTTCATTATCAAACTGTTACAAGATACTATTCTCATTGACGAAGTTTAATACTACGAGAATGAGCGGTGGTCAAACATTGATTTACAACTTCAAGTAAATGAGCATTTTCAAGAGCAGCGGCAACACGTTCTTTATCGTTCAATTGTTTGTTAACTAAAATATTCAAAATTTTTCAATTAAATTCTATTACTTTTTTTAAAAAGTATATAACAAATGCTGGATTACACTTACCTGCTTGTTCAGATTGATGAGTTCCTTTTCTGACGTTAATATCAACTTTAAAACGCTCAGGTAAGGAACGAAGTAATCTTACTCGTATACATAAACCGATGAGAGTAGCCATGGAACAATGTGGTATAGTAGGAGTAAATTCTATTTTAACACGATCCTTATCATCATCAACTAAGACGTGCTCAAGTTGAGTCACGTTTAATTCTTCAAGAGTGAGTGGATGTTCAGGATCTGAAATTGATCTTATCAAGTCTAAAACCGTGTTTTTTTTTTGTTTTTGTTTTCTTATTAGTATAATGAATTTTAAAGTCGAGCCATTTGAAAGTAGGCATTCACAAGCCTTACCGAATACTTCCTGAGAGTCTATTATATCTTCAATATTTTCGTCTTCATCTTTAGCTGTTATGACTCTATGAGAAGTTTTTGAAGGAATATAAATTGTCGGGTTTGCATTAATAAGTTCCGGCATTTTCGCGTGAGAAAAGAAAATCTGGAGTAAAAATTTTTTTTAAAAAAAAAAATATTAAATTAAATACTTTGACAAACGCCTCTTATTAATCACGAGATTGAACTTTACTAGATTTAAATTGAATTCAAATGATCTTTTTGATTAAGATTATATTATATAATCGATTTGTCCGAAGATCAGTAAATAATTTGTACGTGTCACGTTAGGGTCGATATATTAAATTTAAATCAATAAATCAATATATGGGAGACCAGTAAAAAAGGGGGAAATCCAACCCGTTCAAGATCTAGATAAGTATTAATATCATCTATTCTATTTTTCAAAGTTTAAATCCTCATCTAATTTAGAAAGCGATCGTAAGCTTGGCTTAGAGCCCACGGTTTCGTGCAATGCAAAAATAAAAAATGTGCATTGCAAAATATGCAAATAAAATTTTTTATATAGTAAAAAATATACTTTATTATTTTATTGATTATTATAATATAAAAAATTTAACATTTCAATAGAATTTTCTGAAAGTGATCTACGTCTATCATCTAAAATTCTTTT
>CAJVPP010001596.1:0-18985 GCA_910592005.1 Funneliformis mosseae | reverse complement strand
TCAATTTATCAATAAAAACAAATCCATTTTTGATTAGAAAAGCATTATAAATTACTATATTTAGCTTTAATTAATAATTTTTCATATAAAATTGATGTAATAAATCTTCGCGAAAAAATTATTCAATATTTATTTCACCCTCTGTATATTAGTTAAACTCCTTTATATTAACACTTTACTATATTCTAAAAAAATTAGAAGGTTATTTCATCTAAAAATAAAGTTTTATTCTAATCATCATTAATATACTATTATACCTATTTGACTAATTTTACTTATAGATAGTAATTAGTATTAGAGTTATTCTTGAAAGAGTTTTTTTATAACAATGGGTAACTAAATACCTTGAAACTATTGAGTAGAATACTTTAAGGTCTTATTATTCTAATTTTTTGACTAAAGTCCTTATTAGTAATAAAGTATTTCTTTAAATACTCTGTCTAAGAAATTTGGGAAAATTTGTTAATAATCTTCTTTAGACAACTACTTTTTTTTTTTAGCTTATAGTATTAATATTATTTATTTTTAATATTATTATATATAGTGAAGAAAATGATCTTTGTAATCCTATATATTTCAGACCCTTTGCATATACTTCTATTCTATAATTATAAAATAATTTAACATTATCTTTCTTGATTTAAAATTATATTTTATGATGTAGCAACTCAAAAAAAATATATAATAAATTAATCAGAAATCAGAATTTATTTATTGTGATTATTATATTGATTTTTTATTTTAAAAATCAAAATCAGATAAATTTTGATCATTTAAGATTAATTTAAATTTCATGATCAAAATTTCAGTTTTTTTGTAACGTATTACGGTGTTGGTAAATGTTCTTAAAATAATCTTAAAATAATATAATTATATGATAATTTTACTATAAAATCTATCATGTGATCATATACAAATTGACCTAAATCACTTTTATATATGAAGTCAAAATTAAAATCCAAAAGTCAAAATATTTCGACTTAAAGGTCATAGTCAAAATTAAAAGTCAAAATATATTATGATGGTTAAAATGCATTATGATAGTCAAAATGTATTATAATAGTTAAAATGCATTATGAGGGTCAAAATGAATTATAATAGTCAAATGTATTATGATAATCAAAATGTATTATAATGGTCAAAATGCATTGTAAAAGTTAAAATTAAAAAAATTAATAAAGAAAATTATTTATAGTATATATAAAATATATTTATTATTATTAATTATAATATTTACCTTAAAGGTCCGCTTCTAAGAAAATTAAAAAGAAAATAAAAAAAATTAAAAGATTAGGGATAAAGAGAAAAAAAATTAAATAAAAAAAATAAAAATAATTAAAAAATAAAAAAAAATTAAAAAAAAATAAAAGAATAGAAGGAAAATTAAATAAAAAAATTAAAAATAAAAATGTCATTCTAATTGAATGATCTCTTATTATTCTATTTGAACAATTCTACTGATTTAACCTGAATTTTCAGATTAAATAAGTTAGGTTTGATTAGAATAGATTACCTAACCTAACCTGACCTAAAAAATGTATCAGATCAGATTAACCAGATAACCTGAACTGATCTGACCTATTTAGAGTTTTAACTATTATATGTATTTAAAAATTTAAAAAATTTTGACTATTATAATGTATTTTGACTATCATAATGCATTTCAACTATTATAATTAATTTTTTTTTTCAAATTTTTTAACAAATAGTCAAAATTGATTTTGACTATTTTAACTATCTGAAATAATCAAAATTAAATAATTTTAGTTTCATATATAGTCACTTCAAAAAAAGGAAATAACCTTAAAATTTGCTAATATTAACACTCAGTATATTTATATTTCTAGATAATCATTAAATATTAATAATATATTTATTTTTAATATTAAAATTAATATTTAATTAATATATAATATAAAATTAATTTTTATATTACTTTTCTAAAATTTTATTATTTAATAAATATACTAAAAAACTAATAATTGAAATTTTAAAGATTATTATATTAATTTATTATTATAGTTTACATAAAATTATTAATTTTTTATAATAAAAAAACTTATTTATAAAAAATAAAATAGTTTATTAAGTTAAAAATTCAAAAAGTTATATTATAAGAATTAAGAATTAATAATTTAAAAAATAAACTTTAGATAATATTACTTTAATATTTATTTTATTATATTTATTTTGCTAAAAAATAATATTAACTAAAATTTACTTAGATATTAAAAGTAGAGTTCTAAAAATAACTCACATAAATTTGTATATTTAACTCAAATGAGTATACATAATTGTGAATTTTAGTTATACATAATAAATAAGTACTTTAAATTAAATATATGTAAAATAATTTTGATTCAAAACTCAACTCAACTTAACTCATTAGAAATACTAATTAAAAGTTTTCATTTTTTAGTAATTTATAAATTTAATTTAAAAATAAAACTTATAATATTTTTAAAAAAAAGATTTATAAGTATTATTTGTAAAAGTTGTATAATAATATAAATATTAAATTAGTTAAATTATAAATAAACTTAATTTAGCTCAATTTGATCAATTTCTAATAAGATAATAATAATTATATAAATATATAATTTTTAATTATAATAATTTATTATAATCTTTAAAAATATTATAAATATATAATTTAAGATTATAATTTTATTCTAATCAAAATACTAAAAAATAAGAAATTATAATTTTATTTAAAATTATTTTTTAGATTATCTAATATGTAATTTTACTTATAAACTTAAAAAAAAATATTTAATTTTTTAATAAAATATAAAATAATAATTTTAATAATATAGGATCTTTGCAATAAAAAATAAAATCAATTTTTATAATATAAATCTGAATCAAACTGAATGAACAAAAAACTTATTAAAATCTAATTTAAAACTAAATGGTATATTTGCTACAAATTTTAATATTTACTTATAAACTTTATAGTAATATATTGTTACATGAAAGAAGACATGGATAATGATGATCTAAAAGATGACGTTGATTCTTAAAAAATCATATATGTCATATATATCATCTATGTCATCTATAACATATATTTCTTTTATATAATATATTTCTTTTATTTATTTTATTTCATTTATCTTATATATTTATTATATATTATTTATTTTTTTTATTTTATTTATTTCTTTTATATCTTCAATAACTTTATATTTTTCATTCTATATAAATAGAGAACAATTTTTTTTAGCTTAGCAGTGTGTCTGATTTATAGTTTTATTAAATAATTTAGTTTAATTCTCTTAATATAATTGTATAGTACAAAGCGCTAACTGAGGTAGTACTCTATTGTTATAGTTATTAAATAAACTGTTAATTTACTGATACTCTTCTAAATCTAAATATCAAATTAAACCTTTTACTTATCACCCATAAATATTGCTTCACTTATCACTCATAAGTATCTTAAAGAACTGACCATAATATTACTTTATTTTTCTATGCTGATTCTTTTTATTTGATGTCTTATACTTTCTTATACCCACTGGTCTTTCTTTACCTCACTTTAATTTTAGATTTTGAAGCTAAACTACATTTGTATTCTCTTTATAACTATTATCAGATTCTTTCTCATCTAATTCTTCATCTTCAGATTCAAATTCATTGTCTTCATTTGTAAACTTCTCTAAGATTTTGATCAAGTGTAATGAATTTGCTTTTATCTGTAAAGCTTTTTACAGAACCTTTTTGTATGTTCTGTGAAGAGTATTATACAATTTTTTTATCAAAAATATTCATCTGTTATCCAAGTTAATCTTCCTTTTTTTATCAATAGCATATAGGTAAGTGATATTACTTTCTTGCATCTTATTTATAGAATTACCTTCATGAAACTTATCTATAACAATAAATAATTTATGTGAAGCGTTCTTATCTTCTTAGTACTATTTAGATAGAATAATTCAAATATGAAACTTAGTTTCATGAGTGTTTAACATTATCTGAAGATAATGTTTGCAAACTATTCCTTTTGAATAATCATGAAATAGGAGCATAGATGAATATTATTCTTTAGGAGAATAATATGATATTTTGCTATTTGTAAGTTTTCTATTCTAACTACTCATATTTCTTTTACATTATTATAACTACTAACTTTTATTAATTGATCTATAATTATGCGAGGACTTTCAATGCATTTATTTTCATAGGATTCTTCACTAATTATATTGACATCTTATTGATCAATCAGATTTACTGTATAATAGAGTGACTGATTAATTTTATTATATTGCAACTTTTAGATTGTTAGCATAAGAAAGCTTTGATAGTATTTATCTACTTTAATAAATAGGAAGTTAGCATATTTCAGATTTTTAATAGAAGGTATTGCAAGCTTCTTATATTTGTATTTGTTTTTTTTTATCCTGTTTATCAATTAACTTATGTATTTTTAATATAAGTTTATATAGAAATATATTAGAGTTTAATAGCATTCTTTTGATATATGTATTTACAGATTCAACGCAAAATGAAACAATCATTTCTCTGGTAAATCTAAAACTTATGTAAGAATGCGTCTAGTACTCCTTTTAATATATATAATCTCTTTAGGTAAGATTTACTTTGTAGATAGTCTTTGATCAGCTTCATAAAATGATTATGAAATATTAATTGAACAAAACTAGTTTTATACAGATAAAGTTCTGAAGAAATTTTTCATAATGGTCTTTAAGAGGTTTTCAGAGAGGTTTTGTGTTATATAAAATATACAATAAATTGGATTTGTGTCTATAAATACCTCCTTAACTGCTACGTCAACAGTTAGATCTACGTCTATTATAATTACAGTTAGATAAATACTGATAGCTTCAACAATCTATCTAAATATCCAAGAATGAGATTATTTGTTTTTATCTACAATTAGATCTTATGCAAAAATAATATTTTGCATATTTCAATTGAACTTTACAAAAAAAGATAATGCCATTCTATACCAGTTTATTTATGCATAATATCGTTTATAACGCAATTGCTGAACTGAATCCAATTTTCTATTTATTCTAGTATTATTTATATCAAATGTGTTAATATATTATCATTATCCCATCTTCATATCACAATCTATTTAGAATCTTGTGTAATATCATTTAAAAGTGATCTTTCTGTGATCAAAATTTTTTGATTGATACATATATATCTTTATTGAAGAATGTATATAAAGGATATTTGTCTTTTAAGTATCTCCTTTGTGTGGTTACTCTCATTTTATAATGCTATATCAAGAATTAAATATCATCTATTATTTCATCAGTAAACTTTTTATCTTTTCTAAATGTAACTGTTTTAATGTTTAGGTCATAATTGTATTTATTTAAAATTATATTGATAAAAATCACAGAATTTGAATTATTTATTTTTAGACAAAAAGCGTTAACATGCTATAAACATACTATTTTTTGCTACTGATTCTTTTATAGATTTAGATGTATATTTTCTTCTGTGTTCACATATATATGTCTTTCATTTAATAATCCTACCTTTTCTAATAACTTTATCTTTTATCACTCTAAATCCTTTAGCTTTACTTCAGTTAATAAGAAATTGATCACATATTGACCAACTCATAAATCCTTTTTTTGAAAGACCTGCAGAATCACTTTCAACATTAGAATTTATAAGGCTTTATATTCTATAACTGTTTCTACTGAAATTGAAAGATAAGAAATAAGAAAATAAATATTGTGATGATAATACAATATAGAGATAGAATAGTTGTAAGAGTGTATTATAATGTCTTGGTTGTAGAAAAAAATATTACTATGATAATACAATATAAAGAATAGTTGTAAGAGTGCATGATAGTACCTTGGTTGCAAAAAAAAATATTGTAATGGTAAAAATAACAAAAGAAACTGCATAATAATGATTTTGTAAATACTATATTAATTATATAATATACATTTAGATTCTTCCTATTTTTCAGCTAATTTATCTGATTTAGGTATTGCATAAGCGTGTTTTTATTTATATATTATTTAATACATGTATATTTGTGATGTTATAGAGGGTTGACATATCGACTGGTCAATAAAATACATTTCTCTTTTCTTATTATTCATTTAGAATAATAATTTCAATTGTTCTAAACAAACAATAATTTAATTATTCTAATTGAATGATTTTTTATTATTTGTTTAAAATGATAATTTTAATTATTCTAAATGAATGATTCTTTTATCATTCATTTAAAACAATAATTTCAATCATTCTAAATAAACAGTTTTTTTATTGTTTATTTAAAACAATAATTTTAATCATTCTAATTGAATAATTTTTTATTATTTATTTAGAAAATTATTATCATTTAAAATTAACGATTCTTTTATCATTTATTTAAAATAATAATTTCAATTATTTTAAATAAATGATTCTTTTATTAGTCATTTGTAATGATAATTCAATCATTTCAAATGAATGATTTTCTTATTGTTTATTTAGAATAATAATTTAATCATTTTAAATAATAATTTTCTTATCATTTATTTGTCTAAAATGATATTATTATCATTCTAAATAAATAATTTTCTTATCATTTATCTAAAATAATTGATATTATTGTTCTAATTAAACAATTTTCTTATTATTCATCTAAAATTATATTAATATTATTCTAAACAAATGATTTTCTTATTATTTGTTTAAAATAATTGATATTATTATTTCAAATGAATGATTTTTTTATCATTCATTTAGAACTATATTATTATTGTTCTAAATAAATGATTTTTTTATTATTTGTTTGAAATGAACTATCTGAAATTTTGAATTAGATTTATAATCTGAAAAAAAATCTAAATTGAACAAAATTTTCAGATTAATTTAAATTGTTCAAAGCTTTATATATAAATTGAAGAAAGTCTTTAGCCTTTTATCTTTAATTATTTGTATTAGTAGATATAATGCTCTTACAGCTATTGCTATAAAAAAAAGCTTTAATAAAAAGACAACTTTTATTATAAAACAAACACCTGTAAACTCTATTATTTAATATTAATATTAATTAAAAGAAAATATTCTATTAAATAACTAGCATATCAAAATGTTGATCTATTATCAAATAGATTTTCTATACAGTTAACTCTTATTATAATGAACTCTATATCCTAAATCTCAACTTCATTATAAAGCTATAGTGAAGATTTTAAGAAATTTGATTGTTAAATTTACTATAATAAGAGTATTTTTATTATATTTGTTCAAAAAATTCATTATATCAAGAGTTCACTATATCAAAAATTGATTGTATAACTTATAATACAAATATATTTGAATAAGTAATTAATTACAAAATGTATTAATGAAATTCTCTATTAAGATAAATTAATCAGCCACCTGAATATATGAGCATATATACTAATATACATTAGAAACTGATCGATTAATTCATTAATCAATATTGATTATATCTAAATATTGGGTTTGAAGAATATGTATATACAAATGAAGCTAGAGATCAATAGAAATTTGGTCTTCACTAATAGATCTGTAATGGATACCATCTTATATCTTCAAATTCAGGAGCCCTTATATAAATAAAGAAGTGGTTAATCAGTAATTAGTAAATTGAGTACCTTCTTTAGGTAAGCTATAGTGATAATAGACTATGTTACAAGCTGCAACACTATCCAATTGAACTATCATTAAGGATAGAAGTTTTCCAGGTAAATTTAACATTATGGATACAAAACTACTATCTATGTAAAAAATCTGATATTACAGTCTTAGAAGTTATCAATAGAATAAACTCTATAAATTAGATTGGTAAAAATAGAGTATGATAAGCTTTATGGTTGAAGTAAACCCTTTATTCAAAGGTGATATGATCTAATGAGTCTGTGATGGTAGATTAAATTGTTATAGATAGTCTATATTAGGTGATAAATTATTGAAAATGTACTTCTAGTGCTAGATTATCATATCTCTTAATTGTGAATTAAAGACTTTAAAGAATTACTTCAAGAATAATATTTACTTAGCAATATAAGTATTTCTCTAGTAAGCTCTTAAGCCAATTGTACATTAATAAAAAAAAGTAATAAATAAATTAATCAACCACCTGTACATATTTTATTATACCTATTTTATACTAATAGATTGCTTATTGTTTCAATCTTAAAAAAATGTAAAATAGGTCTTGATTAGATTTACTCTAATTTTTTTTAAGCTTCTTTCAATTCATTTGCTGTAGCTGTCTTAAATTTTTCATTAACAACTAGAGCTGAATTTTTTGCTTTTTTTTTGCTCTCATAATTTATCCTTTTAAATTATTATCTATTATATTTTTAAACAATCAAGCTGTAATAAATAGATTCAATAATTTTATTTTAAAAGAAACAGCTACTATAAGAACTTATAAAAGAATACCAAATTATACAATTTGAATATTAATCTATCACGTGATTAAAAAGCTATAACTCTTAATCAAATTAATCAAAATTAAGAGATATTTAGAAAATTTTTATAATAACAAAGCAGATCTTTAACAAAAGTAAAATATTTTAAACCATCTCTTACATTAGATTTATATTATCTTTAATAATTTACATTTATATCTTAATTTCAGAAATGTGTCTGTTAAGTTTTTTACTTGAAAATTTTAGAAAAATTTAAATACTGTCATCCAATTCATAATTTTCTTAACTTTAACAGAATTTTATTATTGATTTAACCCATTAAATTTTTTTTCAATCAACTAGCCTATCTTTTTTACTATCTTTTCTTTTAATAATAATAATACTTAGTAGCTATTTCTTTCATTCAAAGAAATAGAAATAAAAGACTTTTAAAATAAAATCTCATGTAAAATATTTACCAATAATAAAGAAGTTATCAACCAGTTATCTAAACCTTTATAAGAATTGATTATGTGCCCTTTATTATATAAACAAGAAAGATTATCATTATTTTTAGATCTATTCTAATTGATTAAATAATATTGCTGCCATTTGCAGATTAGTGTATAATTTTCTAAATAGCATAATTATTGATAAACTAAGAAAAATGAAAACTAATACAATTACTTATTAATGTAATAGCAACTATTTAACATTATGTGATTCTTTTATTAATCTCAATTTTTGCATTCTTTTGACTAAAGGAATAATTTCTGCTAATCTTTAAAGAAGCTTTTCTTCTTAATTAATTCAAGAAATATTTTAATAAAAATTTTTAATTTTTTTATATTAGTATTTGATGATTAGATTTGACTTTCAAGATGCAATAAAATGATCAAAGTAGAATGATCTAGAGGGATTTCAGTTAGGTTAAAAAAGAATAAACTTATGATAGTATCATATAATTTAAAAAAAAAAAAAAAAATTTACATACTTAATATATACTTAAAACAATGTTATGCTAAAAAATTTTTCATTATAATATTATATAATTCACAAAAAATTCAATTGTATAACATTTCCACTAACTGTTATAATTAATTGATTCTATTTAAATATATTTCCTTTTATGGAAATTACTTAAAAAAAAAAAAGAATTGCCATTTCCCTTCTTGAAGTTTGTAAAAAAAAAAAAAATTTTCAAAAAATTAATACTTTAACGAGTAGTGTTACAAACAAAACGAGTCATATTTTGATTGGATGAAAATCATTATATAAAATTTAAAGAAAATATAATAATTGATAATCATTTTCATTATTTTTCCTTTAACTTTTTAGAAAACAAAATTTAATAAAGCAAATAAAGACATAATGTTTGAAGAAGAAATACGATTTTTACGAAAAATGAATAAGCGCCAGGTAAATTTTATGAAATTGCCTGTGAAATGCGTAATAACACCACCATAATTGATTGATACCTTTTAATAAAAATTTATACTCAGCTGGCGCAACAAGTTTTAAATTTCTTGATGATAATTTCATCTGCATTAATGGTATGGAAAGCATTAGCTCTTTATACAAATAGTGAAAGTCCTATCGTAGTAGTTCTAAGGTACTAAAAATTAATTTCATAAATTTTTTAATTAAATAAATTTGATCTAATTATAACTAAAATCATTAAATTATAGTGGAAGTATGGAACCAGCATTCTATCGAGGAGATTTATTATTCTTGGGAATGCCAGATGAACCTTTAAGAGTTGGTGATATATGTGTATTCAAGATACCAGGAAGAGATGTCCCAATTGTACATCGTGTCATAAAATTACATGATGAGTAAGTTATTATAACAATTACTGTAAAATAAAATGGGAAAAAAAAAATCTAATATTTAATTTAGGAAAGAATCAGAGAAACAATTTATTCTAACGAAAGGAGATAATAATCAAGTGGATGATCGAGGATTATATAATAAAGGACAACTTTGGATTCACAGAGAACATATTATTGGAAAAGTTAGAGGGTAATTAATTATTTATTATTATATATAAATAAATATCTTTTGATTTTGAATCATTTAATCCTTTTTTTTTCGGTAGGTTCTTGCCATACATTGGAATTATTACAATTCTCATGAATGATTATCCTCAACTTAAATATGTATTAATTGGATTCCTTGGATTATATATGTTGGTGAATCGAGAATAATACCTTACTGTATTACTCTTTAATAAATATTACTTGGAATGAACTTTTTAATAATAATATATTATTTAAAAGAATAACCCAAATTACATGATATTAAATCATTTGGCAGAAGTATTGTATAAATTATCAATGAATTTAGCAAGATTCAAGTCTCTTTGAGATAGACCTTGACACTCGTGTGTTGTAAGAGTTATTTCAACGCGGTTATACACCTTTAAATAGATGAATTTAGAATTATCATAAGGTCTGCTTAAAAGATATAAATTGAATAAAAAAAGAATTTACATTAAACCATTCCGGATGATGGTCAACCTTATCGGCTCTTAACGCAACTCTAGTCATGAAACCAAAGGCTTCATTAAAATCCTTGAAAGTAAAAGTTTTCTTTACTGCGTCACGATCTTGTACTATTTCCCAAGAGGATTTGTCAAGCAAAGGTGAAAGAAGCGAGTTACGTTCTTCCCCAGTTAACTTTTGTATTCCCATTTTTTTACTTGTTGAATAAAATGAATATTGTAACCGTGGCAAGGCCTGGGATAATAATGTATGAAAAGTCAACGGTTTTGAAAGTTGCCGTAACTGAAAAACAAATCTATTCATTATCGGAAATTACACGTGAGAAAATTCCTCACATTACATTAGGATTAACCGCATGCATAAGGAAAATTTCTTCATATCTTACATCTTTATCACCAAAGAAAAATATGAAAAAAGAAAAAGCTTTTTTAACGATTTACTTTTTAATATGGAATCTCCATTTCCGGCCGGTTCAATTAATTTTTCTTTTGAACTTCTTCCTTATATTTATTTTAATGTAGCATTTGTTATAATTGCATATCCATTGTATAGGATTGTAGGAGGAATTTTTAATTGGGAATTAGATAAAAAAACACCCGCAAACCTCTTTAGTGATATGATGGCATTAGTCAGATATGGGTTTATCGTATTTGTTATTGGTGGATATGCAAGAACGTTCAAGTAAGTTCACAATATGAATGTGTATATAAATAATTACCTTTTTTTTTTTTTTTTTAAATTTCTTCTCGACTTAAATAAATACAGCTGGATTATGATTTTATCATTTTATATCGCATTATTTGGATATGCCTTATTAGCAGAACTTCCATTTGCGAAACAATCATTACTGACACGGAATAATTGGCCAGTACGAATGTGGATATTATTCATCATTGCAGTTTTTGCCGTATTATTGATGGCAGGATTTCATATATATTTAATTATATATCAAAATGAATCTAGCTCAAAAGATAATATACCTATAGCCTTGTATTTAGGATGTCTAATAATACCTTTAATATTAATGACCTTTGGTTATATTTTTAAACAAGAACAAAACACGAGATTTTTAACAAAAGCTTATTTAAATGTTATAAGAATCTTTAAACGAAGACCACGAATACCATCAGAAAATGAGAATCAACAGTCACAACTTGATACCGAAGCTCTAGTGCAAGTTCAACCTTTTGGAAAAATTGCAAGAATTCATATACATCATTGGCAAATCTTTTATACTTTTGCTTTTTTTACTAGATTTGATCATCCCGTCTCTCAAGTTGCTGGTGGTATAAGTTTAGGAATTTATACCCAAGGAATTGGAGCGTAAGTATTAAAAGATTTTCTTAAAAAATCGAAATAATAATAATAATGAAATTCCTTATTTATTAATTAATAGATATGGACCTGATGATTTTCTGGAAGAAATCTGAAATTATAATATAATATAGTTATTGAGAACTTTAATAAAAATAGTTTATCGATTTGATTGATTTAATTTTCATCCACATAAAATGTTGAAATCTCGTGAAATTCCAAAATTGATATTTATCATAAAGATCTATTAATCTTTAAATTTTCTATATTTTATTTTTTGCATTGAAAATAAAACAAAAAAGACGAATCACTAGGTCAATGTTTTAACACATAATAAACTCCAACATTGTTTTGCTGAGGGGTCTGTGGACTTCCTGGTGACATATGGTGTATTGGCGTCATATGCTCAGGAGAAATAGGTATTGAATGCATTCTAGGATGAGGTGATTCTGGAAGGGAATGGTTATTAAATAAGCGTGTCTTGATCATATCGACCAAAGCTCGAGATACAAAAATGGCTAGAACAATTGCAACCATAAAAAGCTTTCATTATGAAATGAGACATCATTATTAATGAGTGATGGATTAATCAAACTTTTCGAGAATTAATTTGAAATGTCGTACCATGGTTTTATATGAAAACTGTTCCATCAAATTATTGATGATTTCACCTAATACCTCTGCGGAAATTTTTGCTCTATTGTAAAAGATTTGATTAGTTCCAATTTTTGTTGATAATGAATCATGTGAACTAAATGTAATTTTGACTGTTCAATACCTTGCTAGTACTGTTGGATCACGATTCATACACGTAAACATTTCATGATTAGTAGTTCGGATAATAATAAAAATTAATTAAAAATGACAATTTAGGTAAAATTTGATTCAAGGATATTTCTCCCATTGAGTACAAGGACCTTCCAATGCTGGTACTCGATCTCCTGGTGTACATCGATTTTCAAGATAACTTTTTGAACATTCAGTTATTATTCTTTGTATTTCTTTGAATTTGAATAAATGGTTAATAAGTAACATGATTAATTATTTATGTTTAAATACCTTTGCACCAACAATTTTACCTTGTGAATATTCGTCCATTTTAATTTGTATCGCTTGTTGAATAGTCCAAGAAAATTGCAATATATAATATAAGAGTGCGACAATGAAAATTTTTGGTGTCATATCAAGAACTCTAAATTATAAAATGAGCAGTTAAGTAACTATCAACCTATCCATTAACAATTTCCTATATTATGTCAATTTCCTTACATATTTATATGGCGGAAAAAATCGTGTCCCGAACGAACTTCTAACTTTAAATTTTTAATATTGCAATCATTAATAATGGTGGTCTTTAAGAATAATTATGATCATATTTTTTATAATGTTACCTTCTTATCATTGCTATTTTTGGCATCATCTGTAACTTCCTTGTGAAATGTGAATTGCATATTTTCATTAGAAAAAGGTTGGGTATGCTTTCTTTTATCCTCTCTTCTTTTTAAGGCATTCCCGGATATCATTCGTGCGCCCAACTTCCCAAAATTAGGGGAATTTAAACGTTTCCAAGGACTTTTAACGGGTTCAGGAAGCGAGAAAAGAAATGGTGGTCCATATCCGAATTTCTTATCTGAAAAGGTGAGATTCGTCGACGTAGAAGCAGCGTAATGCCCTAAATTGAAGTATATTATGAAGCTATATCAACAAACTTTGGAGAAAAAGCTATTCGATTATGGTTATTAAAATAATTACGTTTCTTTGAACAATCCTCGCCTGAATTTCTATCATTAGGAGTTTTAATAGGGCTAAGCTCTCCACTACGTTCCTCCAATTTTACGCGCTTTTCTTTTTCCATTATAACAAAAATCAAAAAATCAGAAAAAAACGAACGGTATTTATTTTGAGCACTGTGTAGAAAAACTTGAAGATTGGGATGCACTCAAAATTAGCCAATCAAAATCCAATTTTCAAGTTTGACATCACATGCATTGATGTTTGTTGTACTGTATTAATACAGTCGGTAACTTAAAAAAAATTTCAAAGAATTTTTTTTTAAAAAAAAATATGAACGTGTGGCAAATATGGCAGAATTTATATATTCCTAAGCGGCTTATAGTACTTGGCCTTTGTTCTCTTGCTATTTTAATTAGTTATGCAGGTTAATCCGGATATTTTTTATCTTGATAATATAAATATCTCTTTTAAGTACTAAATTCGACTTCGATACTTCCAAAGATCGGTCGAATATAGCTGTTGCTATAGTTTATATGTCCAAAGAATTTGGCTGGTCTTCCACGACTCAAGGTCTAATATTATCTTCGTTTTTTGTTGGTTACCTGACGACACAAATTTTGGGAGGTGTACTTGCGGATAGATTTGGCGGCAAACGGGTGCTTGGAGCTGGTAAGTAATCTGAAGGGTGTACATTTGAAGGTCATTAAGCACTAAATGATCTGTACCGACCTGACTTTCATTATATTGGGTGGTTGGAAAAGATTCTATGATCCCAGGTTTTTACGGATAAGAAATAAAGTCGATAAACGAAACCTATCCCCTTTTTTTTATCAGCCGCTGCTGGTTGGACAATCTTTACTTTGGTCACACCTATTGCCGCAAAGTTGGGTTTTAACTACCTTGTGTTATGCCGAATTTTACTTGGCGTTAGCGAAGGTTTTTGTTTTCCAACCGTTCATTCTTTAGTCGCGTCTTGGGCTCCACTGGAAGAACGTTCTCAAGCCGTTGCAATCATAACAACTTCAAATGTTATTGGTACCGTAGTTTCTTTACCTGTAGCCACATGGTTAGGATCTAGTCCTTGGGGATGGGAGAGTATTTTTTGGGTGTTTGGATCTGTTGGGATTGTTTGGTCATTGTTATGGCAAATTTATGGTGGAAGCAGCCCGAGTACTTATAAAGGAATTTCAAGTGAAGAATTGGATTTGATTTTGAAAACTAATCATAAAAGATCTAGTTTAGATTATAGTATACTAGAATCTAATAGTGAAGAAGAAATAATGGATAGTGAAGATGTTGATGTTGAAAATAATGAAATTATCGAAGATGATGTTAATTTAATTTCAAATGAAGGTGATGAACCTCTTTCATCTATAAAAACTTCAAATCCTTCACAAATCCCATGGAGATTAATTTTATCTAGACGGGAAGTATGGGCTATACTTGGTAAAATTTTTTTCTTGTCAAGGCACTTGGCAAAAACGGAAAGGAACTTTCAAGTTATTTTTTGATGTATTTTTTACCCACTGATTGAGATCATTCAATTTTAAAGTTGCATATTTTTGTAACTCTTGGGGGTTCTTCATATTTTTTACATGGCTTCCTACTTATTACTTGGATCGGTTTCGAGTTGATATAAAACATTTGGGGTATTTCGCAGGTATAGTGTTACATTTAATTATAATATAAGTAATCATTATTATATTTTTACACATGATACCTTTGTTAGTTCTTCCTTATGTTATCCAAGGAATAACTGGATTTTTTGTTGGAACACTTGCCGATTATCTTATACATAAAGTTCAAGTTCGTGTTATCATCGTGAGACGAATGGCTCAAATGATTGGTGGTTGCGGAATTGCCATATTCCTTTTATTAGTAAGTGAAAAAGATATATTTTTTATTCTTACTTATATTTATATTTAATGACATATTTATATTCTAAATAGGCGGTATATGTAGCGCAGACTCCATTAGAAGGAATTATTTTTTTGGCAATAGGATTCGGGTTGTATTCCTTTACATGTGCAGGCATTTCAGTTTCTCAGGTAAATAATTTAGCATAAATTTCACTAGATTTTCTCTTTAATAATAATAATAATAATATTCTTTTAATTACGTGAAAAGTTGGATATCGCACCGCGGTACAGTGGCGTAATTTACGGTCTTGGAAATTCGCTCGGAGTGATTCCAGGCATCATAGGTGTAGCAATAACCGGATGGATTCTAGATGCTACGGAAAGAAACTGGAACATTATATGGAATTCTACCGCAGCTTTATACTTCACCGGTACATTGGTATTTGTATCATGGGTTGGGGGAAAAGTCGTTATTGAGTGAGTGAAATTAAAATTGTTTGGCTATTTTTATTTAAGTCACTTATTATGTGACCAATGTCTTAAATGTAACTAGCTAAAGAAAAATAAATCATTTTTTGAAATAAATTAAATGCAAAGGTTTCAGATATTAGAATTATAAAAACATATCCCAAAATGATGTCTAAATGAAAATGTTTACTACTCATACACATTAATATTAATTAAACAAGAATAAAATCATCCGCTAATTCAAATTCATCAATATTCACTCCATCAAATAATCGTTGGTTACAAGAAGTGTTAGCATTATTAAAATGACGATAAGGTTCCTTAGGATCTATCCAGTTTCCACATAGATAACAAAAGTGTGTTTGACAACGCGTACATAACATATGATTGCATCCCATGGATTTCTCAATAGCAGTTTCGCATTGTGGACAATTTTGAGTGTTTGACTTTTTCCATTTATCAGTTTCCAATTCTTCTTGAGCATCTTTGACCAACTTCTCTATATTCTTCGTTCCATAACGAAGTTCTAACATAGATTTGGTAGCTTGATCAGCTGTCATATATTCTTGAACAACTTTTTTGATATTGCTTATCGCACATGGCACACCAACTCCATGCCTATTTATCATTTGGTAGTAAAAAATATAAATTTATAATTAATTCTTTTTTAAAAGGAAAAAAAAAAATTTAAATACGTAAAACAAACGTACCAAGTTCGTTGACAAAACCAACAAAAGGCAAATGTGCATTTTGTACAAACACATAATTTCTCAACAGATGGATCTTTTTTCACAGGTGCCTGACACACTTTACGAGGACAATAAGTCACCAAAGGATCCGTCTCTAATTTTTGTTTTTCTAATAGATCGACGTACCTTTGTGACATTTCAGGACCGACGATTTCTGACATTTCTTCCTTAGTTAATTTATTTTGTAACTTGCAACCAGGATCGGGACATTTGACTTGTATTACAGATCCTTCTCGAATTAGGATTTCAAAATATTCACGAAGACATATTTGACAAAATACATGTTGACATGAATTAATTCGATAACATTTATCACCATGTTTTTCTTCAAGACAAATCCCACAAGTAAAATGATCATTGATGAAATCTTGATTCTTGGCCTGTTGATCGTAAGTAAGTATTAAAGTTTTAAGTGTTGTTTGACCAATGTTATCTAATAAGTAATATTACGAAATTTTTGAGGAAAAAAAAAAAATAAATTTGAAAGATGATTCTATAAATGAATTCAATTACAAACCATCATATAGTCTCAAAGGGAATGATAATTGCAAATAATCTAAAGCCTTGTTTTGTAAGAACTCAGCAAAATGAAATAGAATCTATAAAGTAAATTTATAATATAAATCTCAATTTTTTTTTAAACCTTTAAACATTTCAAATATATTTCATTTAAAGACATACCACATCTTTCTCTTCCTCCCAAATTTTTAAAAGTTCTTCTTCCAATAACCTTATCCATTCACATCGCATCCAACAACATTCAAGTTCAAAATGTAAGGACTCTTCGATAGGGTAATCTCTTGGCATCGAAAATATGATTTTAACTGGTGGTAAATGTCGAACTTTAAGTGGCAGATCACTAGTTGAATTTTTACCGCCAATAAAATATATCATAATTTCATGTGGAGTTGATATTCGAATCGTGAGAGATCCTTGGTAACGTGGAGAATTTCCATGGTTCTCTGTGTATGTGAAATCTTGAGGATAAATTGCCTGTTACAATATAGAAGTTTATAGGAACGTGATACATTGAGCACAACCAAACACTATATTTACAAACTTTTATTGATAAATACTTTAGTTTACCTCGAGAGCCAAAATTTCATTTTCTTGTTGTATTTGACATTCTTGACATTCGTCAGTTGAATATAGCATAGTTATGGTTTGAAAAAAAAAAAAAATTATGTTTCAATTTTGACTGATCACAAAATTTTTTTAGTTGCCACAAGAGTTCTAAGGCAATATAACGTGATCGGTGATTAGATTTTGATGATTCGAATATTTTTTTCTATAGTAAAAAATTCGAAATGAAAAGAATGGGATTAGATGCATTTGGATGCATGTTTGTCCGAAATACTCATTAATCAAAATCTTTTAACTAAAAAAGAGGTTGTGATACAATTCACTTTGTGATCATGTGCCAAAGACGTGTATGATTTTTAGAAATAGTATTTTTACACAATTTTTGAATTCTATATTTATTACGCATTTAAATTCTTCCGAGTAGTTGAAAAAAATTTTTTTTTTATTTATATAAATTAAATGTTACTAAATAGTAATTAATAATAATAATAATAATAATAATAAAAAAAAAAAAAAAAAAAAAACACGAGAAAAATTGTTCGCATTTTTAAATTAAATCAAATCGAATATTTCCGTAATTACTTACAAATTTAATAATATTGATTATTATAGCTGCGGATATTATTTTAAAATCAATTATAAGAATGTCTGGATATAATTTCATAATACTTATATCTGCTATTATCGTGCTCACCAGTATGATGTAGACGATCTTGTTTTTTAATATTTTGTGATATCACGGAGTTTATATGAAAATTAGCTATATAATAACGATAATTTATTTTAAGCAAATAAATAATATCATAAATTATACTTATTATTATACAAGTAACTTGTTCTATTTTCAAAATAATAAATAATATAAGCGTAAAATGGTAATTATGGAATATTTTTCTAACTGT